>VDFB02379087.1:0-23494 GCA_007258455.2 Sequoia sempervirens | reverse complement strand
ATGACATTTACTTGACAAACACCATGTGCCATTATCTTATGTTTTTTCATTTAGCCTATATGATGGGTTAAGGTTGGTTCTCTCACTTGACAATGGAAGAATATAATCATTCATCTTGATGGTGGCCCACAAAGAGTGGCCTGAAATGTTGATTTCAAAATTTTTAGCACAATTTCTTTCCTAAGCCTCACTTGATAGTCATTATGATTTGAGGAAAATTTTCAGTCTCTAATATAACATTGTTCTATGGTTCTAACAAGGAAAAGAACAAAAAGATGATAATATGATGTAAGTAAAGAAATTTGTGCTTCCTACTGAAATATATGTGGGTAAATGTTTTCTTTTGAGATTTGAATAAATCTTATTCTGCATTTAATATTTATGTATTTAGAGTATCATGACTCTTTCATTCATATTTATTATCACTTCTGTATTTTTGTAATGCAGATGATGATATGTACCATCGCAGAAATTGAAAGTGAAAGGCAACCTTTTGCATATCGTTATGAGCCTCAACTGGGAGAGGCTAGTACTGGAATTATGCAGACATTACAGTCCACAGCAGAATGGTTGGCAAGGTGCTGGTCTCATATACAATTAAAAGCAAGTTTTATCTGTTTTTCAAGTTTTCAGATGTATGCTATTATTTGTCTTGAATATCATGCTGTACTTATAGTACTGTTTAAATTTTAAATAAGTATGCATTTGCAGGGATATGGGATATACGGTCTACCAAGTAGAGGGTGCACCTACCATGCTTTATAGACCTTTTATTAGTGTTTATTTTGGAGCAGCCTATTTGAAATGGCTATCAACTTATGATGGCAAGTAGGTATTTCATTTATCTTGTTATTTTATTTAGGGCATTGAGCTTCTTGTGTGTGCCAATGTCATTTCTCGTATGATTTCTGGATGGAATGATTTTTGATGATTTATATATGAATATGAGAAAAAGGGTATCATTTTGTCTCTATTGGTGCTACAGTGAAATTATTCAGTATGATGGCCTTTATTGTTTGCTCTGAAGTTATGGTTGACAGCTTGCACCTTCTGTATCTGGGCTCTTGCTCTTTTTAATATTGCCAATTATTAATTGCTTTGTTAATGATGCGTGGGGCAGGAAGAGAAGTGAAGAATTCATGGTTCGTGCCTATAATGGTGGTCCAAAGAGAGCAAATCACAAGTCAACCTTGCAATATTGGAAGCGATACCAACTGGTTAAACAAAGTCTTCCAGAGGAAATGTTTGTCCTCTACCTTGAAATTATTGTGAAAACTATTTTTGAGAATGTTAGAGCGCTTGCGAATGTTGAACATGCATGTAAACATATAATGCTTTGTTAATTCAAAATATGTTTTTTGATGAATATTTATCTTCAAATTATTGTTGGACTTACTTAGATAGTGGTTTGAGGTTCATGTATGCCATAACTGCAATTTTTTCCCTTAGGTATGGGTATGGGTTTGTATATATATCTATATAATTTAAATTTATATATATTTTAAATTCTAAAAATAAGTAATACTCATAAATTCAATGTTCATAATTGACATTAAACAAAATAATAGAATATTTAAATACCTCATAACTTGCAACAAAGATACTCATGAATTGAAATTCAATGATTCATACTTAAGTCATTTGTCAAAGACTCAAATGTCAATATAAAATGAAAATCACAATCAATATTCAATAATTTTAATATGGCTCTTCGATGTCTTCTTTGAGAGCATGGTAGTCAACATTAGATCCAATTTCATTTGTACCACAATTAGCTGTTGTGCCACTCCCACTACTGTAATGTCCCCTTTTTCGGCATGATCATGTTTGATGGTGGTTAGCCTATTTCTCAGACTCTGCAGAGGGCTAACAAAGTTGTTGAGGGTTGTACATTATTTGACGAAGTTTTGTCGTTTCTCGCCTCAGAGCCTGGATCTGTTCACAACAGCGGCTATGCTATGTGAGCTCCATTGCAAAATTACTCCGCGATAGGATTATATGGTGTTTTGAGTGAGTTATGGGTTTTTAAGTGATTTAAATATTAATTGATTTAATATTTAATTATAAAGTCAAATTGACTTTATATTTTTGAATCACTTAAATATTCTCTAAAAGTGATTTAATATTTTAAATCACTTGAATGGATTTCATGCTACCTAAGTATTTAATTCATATACTATTGAAATGAATTAAATATTATTTAAAAGATTTTAATATCCAAAAGTGGCGTATTTTCTTGGGATTCGTGCCTTGCATAAAAGGGCATTTCTGGCAATGAGAAACTTACCTTTTGACAATTTCAACTTTGCCTTGTGCTATTTCCTGTGCATTCTCCTGTGATCAGGGTTTGAACAATTTTTCCATTGAAGAACGATAACTCTTCAGTGTTGAGCACTTTTGAGGCTGTGAGAGATCAGCTGAATTTGTGCAGTTTGTGAGAGCTTCATACAGAGGTTCTACTGGGCTTGAGCTGTGTTTCCTATTGGATTTCTTTATCAGTTTCAGAGGGTTTTGGGAGATGGCGCCTTCATTTCATCTGGCAGAGATCATACTTCTTGGCCGTACCTTCTAAGTGAGAATTCAAGTTGTTTGCAGTGAAGTGTGTGGCTCTTGTGCAAGGGCGTTTGGGTATTTCTTGGAGAAACGCCTTCTTTTCTGAGGGTTTCTCTTCATCATTTTAGGCATTTGGCTTGTACTCTTCATCTGCCACCGTTTTCAGGCTGGATTTTGCATTCTGTAGCTTTCTACACCAGATTTAGTCAGTTTTTCACCATCTTGGCTGGCAAACTGGACTACTTTCTTAAATAAATAATTTGGACACTTCCGGGTATGTTTATGAGTTCTAAATCCATTGTTGAGCATATTTATTATCTTTTGTATTGTCAATTCGCCTGAAATAACTCAAATTTACATTTTATATGCATTTATGCTGTGCGCCCCTTCTCTTCTGTCTATCAAACTTTCTCTAAAAAAACACTAAATAACACTAAAAGACTTAAGAAATATTGGGGTTTGAGTTGAGAGCCAGCAGGGCTCATCACAGTGGTATCAGAGCGGTTTCCTGCCATCCTGTTGGGCATTGATCATGGCTACTTCAATTACTCAGAGGCAGTGGGACAAGAATATGGAGAAGCTGAAACAAAGTTTGAAAAAGTTGGATGAAAATCAGAAAGGGATAAATGAATTGATTTCAGATCCTGCAACCTTAGATAAAACAGCAAGGTTTATGGCATCCATCTTCAGGTCTACATCACAAAATAAAAATGAGATATATGAGGTCTCTACAGGTGAAGTATCTAGAAATCTTCACAATGAATTCTCAGCAGTTAGTGACCAGCATACAGCTGATCTTATGGAGGACAAAAATCAGACTTACATAGAAGTAGATGTTGGGCACAGGACACTTCAGGATGAGCAAGTGTTGTATGAAGACAAACCAGTTGCCTTAGAACAGCCACATGAAGATAAGGTTCCTTGTGATGCTTCATCAATTACTATGAAAGAAGAAGTGTACAGAAATATGGCTTCTACAACATCTTTTGAGACAACTTCTATTGAAGAGAAAGTTTTACACCATGATAGTGGTTTTGTTGAACCCCAGGAAGATATTATCAGCACTAACGGAGATGATATCAGCCTTGAGATCAATTCTGATTTTATGAACAGCAGTCCATTACTTTCACAAAATCATGAGGTGACGGATAAAGTACATAAAGATGGTCATGTTATGGAATCTCCTAACATTAGCATTGAAGTTTTGCATGTTGAGCTTGAAGAATGTTTGGTGGATTCAAGTCACAAACAGTCTGATTTTATATATCAGACCTTGGAAGATGTGAACAAAACTCAAGTTTTGTGTGATGGGTGGCTACAAAGGGCTAAGAAGGCAAAGATGTTGGCTGCTCAAGCAAAACAGCGTTTGCAAGAGGTCAAGGAACGCTGCAGCCAGCTAGATCAAGCAAAGAAACAAAGGGAGTCACACCTTAGATCTCTAATTCTTCCAAGAGAAGAACATGTAAGAGGTGAGCATGCTATGGATGGACTTACAGTGACTTTGGCAACAGAGGTGTGTGAGGATATTGTCATAACAGCAGCTTCTACCTTGCCAGTCAAGACATCCTATGAGGTACATAGCAGCAATACCTTAGAGGTTGATGACAACACACATGATGTTGCTGATTATGAGGTGAGTGATGCAGATTCAACTTCATGCTATAGTGCAGATTTGGATGGAGAACAGAAAGTGATTCAAGAGGGATTTTCCTCTCCTCAGTACAGTTATGACTTTTATGATCAGCAAGCTCCAATCTATGATACTGATGGAGAAGAATCAAAAAAAGAGGCGGATGCTACATCTTGTGATAATCCGCTCTTTGAGGTGGATGTTGATTCTACTCTTGACCCCAGTTTAAGGGTGAGCTTTGATCATAGTACCAGAGATTCCGTTAGTGCATCGGGATTTCAGACAGAGCTCGTTGAGGAGATTCCCAGTGTGTACATGGTCAGGAGTCTACACAGTTTCTTTCTCAATCATCATGTACATGATCTGTTTCGGATGCACAATTCTAGTATGCACGTGTTAGACATGTGGGATGATAGCCTATCTCGTGCAGTCTTAGGGAGCACGTTTTGTCAGCGGTTTGACTTGCTTTCTTATGAGTTCCTCTCTCCTATGACAGATGGTGTTGAGATTGACAGGGTACAGCACGATGATCCAGTTGATCAGATTTGGGAGTTACAGGAGACAGTTGATGACAGTAGGGACATTTCACGGCACTATCCTTGGGATCCTGGTGGAGTGGTTGATTCTTTGCTTGAGATTGTGTCATGTCCCCATTCTAGTCAGCACAGCTGGTGACGAGGTTAGCCTATCATTCGATCCTCGTAGGCTGACAGGAGTGTTCAGAGGATCCATTTTGGCAGTTGCTCAGTGTTGGTTAGCTCCATTTTGCAGGGTGTCGGGTTGGGCTTTCGCAGAATTCTCCAGAGAGTCTTTTCAGAGAACTTTCTATTTTTAGAAAGTTAGGTCAGGCGGAAGCTGCTATTTCGGGCAGGGCACCTGGTGCAGTTATTCAGTTCAGATTCGACCCAGTTCAGCAGTTGGGTGACTTGACGGAGAAATAAGGAGTAATTATTGAGTTAATAAATATTTAATAATTTGACTTTATAATAAAGTCACTTTATTGAAATATTAAAATATTTAATTATTTGGCTAGTTATAAAGTATTTAATTATACTTTATAATATATTATTAAAAGGAGACTTAATGAGTATTTATATTCATTAAAAAGGGGACGCCAATGATTAATTATTTCTCCTAAGTCAAAAGTGAAAATTAAATCATTTATTTAAATGATTATTTTAATGAAGAATTAGGTCGAACTTTTCAAAGGAGGATATATTGCTCTTCCCAAGGCAAAATCGAACTATCATGTTTATTATTCAATTTTGTCTAATGAGCATCTGAGCTTTGGAGTTTGCAAACCCTAGGGTTTCTGGCAGACGATCGTTTCTGGAGAACGTAACCTCTTCAGAGATCAGGCAGTCTGAGGCTGTGAAATACCAGCTGAAGTTTGCACTTGGTGATTTCAACCAGAGATCACAGTTTGAGACTATTGAGCTATTCATTCAGAGATACACAGAGGAAACCATCAGAGAGACAGGGCGATTTCATCAGAAGGTTCTATTTAGAGATCAGGCATCATTTCCTTGAAGTCCGTACCATTCTCTTTGCTGCTGCAAACAGGCCGTACAACTGTACCTTCAGGTCGTACTTTTCTTTCAGAGATTCTTGACTGGCTTTCAGTTCCTGGCTCTCAATCTTGGCGTGGGGTTTTATCTTGGTCTTCTCCTGGAGATCCTGCATTGTATTCAAGTCTGGAGGAGTCATTTATTTCTTGGCCGTACTCAGCATTTATTGCTACAGCCGCCACTTTCAGAAATCAGGTTTTTTATCAAAAAATTCATTGTCTTTTATTTCTAGCTTCATCTTTTTCATTGTAACTGCTCTGGAAATCAAATATATTGAGGCGCCTACCATATCTGAGCAATAAATTGCAATTTAGAATTTATTTAGAATTTATTTGAATTTCCTAGAAAAATCGCAGCATTTATTATTTTGTCTGAAAACCTTCAAAAACACAAAAAATTGAAAATTTGCAAAACACAATACAAAAACAATCAGAGTGGAATCAGAGAACCACCAGGGTTCTGACAGTGGTATCAGAGCACAGATCTCCTGCCATCCAGTGCTTTTTCAGTGCTTTTCAGTATTCAGAGTGCTTTTTGCTTGCCTTTTCATGAGCCGAGATCCTATTCAGTAAATGAGAGGCGTAGGAACAGGCAAAGACGAGGATTGGACAGGTCCACCTATCCCCGAGGGTCAGACAGTGTCAGGGGTACTTGGAATTCACAGATCCAGTTCTAACAGTAGTGAAAACAGTGTTGCAACCCTAATGGCAGATCGTGAGATTCCTACAGAGGCACGTAGAGATCCAGGGAAGGCACATGCAGAGGGTGATATCACCGAGGAGGAGTTTAGACGGAGACACGACAATATGATGGATATGATGTCTCAGCTGATGGGTGATGGGTACCATTAGACAGTGTACGCCCACACAGCCACACTACATTCAGATTGGACAGACGAGCGGGACTACACCAGTGGATCAGCCATTGGCATCCGTACCTAGACAGCCGTCCTGCGATCTACCGGGGTAGGCGGGGAGCCAGCCTAAACACCTAGAGACTCCACCTCGGACTCGGGGCGAGCATCAGTGCGACATGTCGGGAGGTTTGACCTGAGAATGTGGTATGGAGTGCTTGAGACTTGAATTTCATGGCGAGAATTACATGTGCTGCTGAGATCGTGCCCACATTTTCATGAGTTTTATAGATGTCTATAAACCAGGAGAGTAGAGTTTGATCATTGGAACTACGATGTCGATTAGCGGCAATCCGCGGTGAATAAAGATTTGCAGTATGCGGTGAGCAAGATTACGCTGCCATATTTTGATGGGTCAGAGAAGACATCAGCTAGGTCTTGGGTCCAGAAATTGGACAATTACTTGTCACTTAGGCCTATGCAGGAGGATGAGGCAATTAAATTTGCCACTTTACATCTGGACGGAGTAGCACACGATTGGTGGCACCATGGCATGTATACGTTAGGCCATCATGCGGTTAATACCTATCAGGAGTTCACCAGCAGACTGATAGAGAGGTTTGATAAGAAGGATCCGGAATTGTATTTCAGAGAGTTGGCTCAGCTCAGACAGACAGGCAGTTTGGATGCATACATAGGCGAGTTTCAGAGGGTGGCCGTCATGGTGACAGGGATTTCGGAGAGGAGACTTATTATTCTATTTGTTGAGGGTTTGACAGAACCCATGAGAGGTTGGGTTAAGGCTTTTGACCCTCCCACACTTCAGGAGGCCATGCGGAAGGCAAGGAGTATGGAGCTTGCTGCTCCGAAGAAACAATTTCCGCCTAAAACAAATAACTTGCCTATTGAGGAGAGTCATACACCAGTTGCAGAGCCTAAAAGGAAACCAGTTGCGAGAATTGATGATGCAACTCGGGAGGAATGCAGGAAGAAACAACTTTGTTATTGGTGCAAAGCACCCTACAGCAAGGAGCACGATTGTCCTTTGAGACCGAAGGGCAGAGCCAACCGCGCCATGTGGGTTTACTATGATGATGACGAGTCTGATGATTCAGACCAGCAGGTTGTTTCAGAACATGCGGAGGCAGGGAATGCTTCTACGGAGTTTGGACCCGATGCCAACTTATCCCCGTTGGTATTATCTACTAGTGTACGGGATGACTCATTCAGGTTTAGGGGATCAGTGGAAGGACAGCGATGTATTGCTATGCTCGACACTGGAGCTACACACAATTTCATTGATGAGAGCTTCGTCAGCAGATGTAGACTCCAGACAGAGGATTTCGCTGGATTCAGAGTTCGGGTGGAAGATGGATATACACTCACTTGCACTCGACGGATTTGTAATCTCACTCTCATGCTGAATGATTATGAGTTGCAGGCAGATTTTTATGTTGTCAACTTAGGAGGGATGGATTTAGTGTTGGGTATGAGATGGCTGCAGGATATCAGTGTGTTCACCCTCAACTTGCCTAAAATGGAGATGAGATTTGAGGTACAGGGCAAGAAATATGTGTTGAGGGGTATTACAGATGGCTGCCTTCGTTCTATCTCTATCGTTAGTGGGAAGAGCGCGAAGGTAGAGGAGGATTTTGTGCAGACCATGCATGGTTATGCTCAGTACCCCGGGGGTTCTGAGGCAGTCGTTTGGGATCAGCCCAGTGGTTTGGTTCCGTTTGTGACCAATCCATTGTTTGAGACAGATGTTATATCTTCATACGACAACCCACTCTTTGAGTTTGACATGGGTAACCCACCTGATCCTGGTCTTGAGCAGAGTGATGATAGCGTTTGGGATCCTACTAGTGCACTAGGGTTTCAGACTCAGCTCACGGAGGAGTATCACAGTGTGTATATGGTGCAGAGTGCATATGGCTTCGTGATTGATCCGCAGGTACACACTTTGTTTCAGGTGCACAGTTCTAGCATGCACGTGCTTGATATGTTGGATGATAGTATATCTCGTGCAGTTCTAGGGGGTAAGTGTTGCCTGTCGTTTGACTTGCCTCCTTCTGAGTTTCTTGATCCTATGCCGGACCGTACCGAGGTTAATAGGGAATGGTATCCTATTCTTGCTGATCAGTTGTGGGAATTACAGGAGTCCGTTGTGGCCAGCGGGAACATTGTCCGGTACTATCCATGGGATCCAGGTGGTGCAGTGCAGCTGTATTCGCAGAGATTGCTTGAGGACAAGCAATTTCAGGGAGGGCGGACTGTCATGTCCCCGTTTTAGCTGACACTGTTTGTCGAGGAGTTAGCCTATAATTTCGATCATTAGAGGCGGCGGGGTGTGCGAAGGATCGCCGAGCGATTATCCGGTGTTTGGTAGCTCGGTTTGCTTGATTGTGGCGAGTTGGACGCCAGGTCTTCGAGCTTTTGAGGAACTTTCTGTTGCAGAAGTTAGGTCGGTAGCTGCTATTTCGGGCGAGGGCACATGATTATTCATTTCGGTTTGACCGGTTCAGCAGGTTGGTTGATTTGTGAGGAGAAATAAGGAGTATTTAATGAGTTATTAAATATTTAATAATTTGACTTTATATTAAAGTCACTTTATTGAAATATTAAATTATTTAATTAATTTGGCCTGTTATAAAGTATTTATTATACTTTATAATAAAGTATTAATTTTTGATTTAATGAATATTTATTATTCATTAAAATAAGTGCCAATTATTAAATTGATTTCTCCTAAGTCTTAAAAAGACGAATTTAATCATTTAATTTAAATGATTAATTAAAAGAGCATTGGGTCGAATTTAGCTGAAGAGAGTATATATTTTGCAGTCAAGACAAATCGAACCATTATGAAAATATTATTCTAATTTGTCTTTTGCTCTGAGCATCGGAGTTTGCAAACCTTAGGGTTTCTGGCAGACGATCGTTTCTGGAGAACGAAAACTCTTCAGGAATCAGGCAGTCTGAGGCTGTGAAATACCAGCTGAAGTTTGCACTTGGTGATTTCAACCAGAGATCACAGTTTGAGACTATTGAGCTATTCATTCAGAGATACACAGAGGAAACCATCAGAGAGACAGGGCGATTTCATCAGAAGGTTCTATTTAGAGATCAGGCATCATTTTCTTGAAGTCCGTACCATTCTCTTTGCTGCTGCAAACAGGCCGTACAACTGTACCTTCAGGCCGTACTTTTCTTTCAGAGATTCTTGACTGGCTTTCAGTTCCTGGCTCTCAATCTTGGCGTGGGGTTTTATCTTGGTCTTCTCCTGGAGATCCTGCATTGTATTCAAGTCTGGAGGAGTCATTTATTTCTTGGCCGTACTCAGCATTTATTGCTGCAGCCGCCACTTTCAGAAATCAGGTTTTTTTTATCAAAAAAATTCATTGTCTTTATTTCTAGCTTCATCTTTTTCATTGTAACTGCTCTGGAAATCAAATATATTGAGGCGCCTACCATATCTGAGCAATAAATTGCAATTTAGAATTTATTTGAATTTCCTAGAAAAATCGCAGCATTTATTATTTTGTCTGAAAACCTTCAAAAACACAAAAAATTGAAAATTTGCAAAACACAATACAAAAACAATCAAAGTGGAATCAGAGAACCACCAGGGTTTTGACAGACCCGACACTCACGAGATGTGCTATTTTTCCTTTCCGGAGTGTTGGAGATTATTTTCAATTGGGTATCCATGCTTGGGATTCTCAACATGGGTTGATGGAGCTTATTACTTGTGGAAAGGACTTTTGGAGGGATACAGATCAAATTTCCATTTTGGTTGGTATTGTTCCCTTCTTTTCCAGCCACTTGATGGTTCCGTTTGTTCATCAACAAATGGATTGGAGAGAAATTTTGAGTATGGGTTGGAAAGATGAACAGTTGGTTGCTCTTGGCATTGATCCTTGGCCAAGACAAGGGCAGATTTTGGGACATGAGCTTGCTGGTTGGAGGCAGACCAGCCACGTTACTTGTGGCGTTACTCTCGTTTGGGAGAGTTTGCCCATCACTACTTGTCAAAGAGGTGGTAATTTTCAGTTGGAGATTGTTCTAGTGTCTTTTCCTGCCATTTTTGAGGTGTTATCTTGCAACTCAATGTTCATCTCTTACACTCACTCTTGGAAATTTCATTGGTGTTGCTATTTTTCCTTGTGTGAAGTACTAAGATTAGACTACATTTCGCTGACTTCAGCCTTGAGCAACAGAGATTATTTGTTCCTTCACACCTATCCTATTCTCGGAGTTCATCTTATGGAGGTTTGTGATGTTAACATTGATGGTTTTCTCTCATTGTTGGTTCAGGACAGCGAACTACCACTTGCTTTGATTCATCATTCTAAGACTCATGAGGTTGGAACTATGAGAGTTTTTTGTAGTCTTCATGGCGGTATCAGTATAATTCTGATGAGGCATAGTAGCTCCATATGGAGACATGAGTATGAATTTGTTGAGCTCTTGCAAAGGATTGCTTTCCTCCTTGCAAGAAGATTCGAAGATGTCACATTTGCAGTCATGACTCAGTTTCTTACTATATGGAGGTATGCTGAGGAGTTTGATTTCGAGTTGAGTAGCCTATCTTTCTTCTTTCCTAGAATTGTGGTTGACAATGGTATGGTTGTTACTGTTGACTCTGGGCATCCTGGACATGAGACGTTGCATGATATTGATCTCAGTCCTCTAAGATCTTTCAGTTTGAGTATCATGGATGGCAACACTTTGGGGTTACAAGGAAGGTTAGTGCAGCATTGGCATGATGTTTTCACTGATGTGATCAGAGTGGTGCAACATCGGCATGGTGGGTTTTTTTCTAAGACGGACTTGGGAATCCGGGATCATACTTATTTTGGTATGGATCAGTCTTAATTTTTCTGGAGTTGTGGTGGTATTGCTTGAGGACAAGCAATTTTGGGAAGGGTGGACTGTAATGTCCCCATTTTTAGCACTGCCCTTTTCAGTGATTGATGGCCTATCCCCGAGATGCTGTCGGCTAGTCAGAGGCAGAATTAGCGTTTTCGACTGTTTGGTGGGTTCTCTTGAAGATTCAGGGTTTTGCTTGTTGAGTTTGGCTGTTTGGATATTGGATTCCTTCTGGGTTTTTGGAGAGCTTCGTAGAGGTATGACACGCAACTGCGTCGAGCAACCTTTTTGGACTTACTATTTTTAGTAAGTAATGATGGCTACATCTCGGAGTTTTGGATTTTGGATTGCAGATTCTTTCTGGGTTTTCAGAAAGCTTCCAATGGTATCGCATGCACTTTGATCCGAGCAACTTTTCGAATTTACTATTTTTAGTAAATTCTATTTCTGGCAGTGGTCCTGTTGGCTTCAGTTCAGTTGGCCTCCTTTTGCAGTCAGTTCAGTTGGTATGGTTGTTTTGGCCTCTTGATGCTTTTTCTGGAGAGATAAGTAATTTAATTAAAATAATGTTATATTTTAATATTATAACCCCTTGGCCTAGCTTCAAGACTTTAAGTTGTTCTGAAAAAGGGGACCTCATGGGTGGATGCATCATCAGGAAATATTTTTATATTTCTAAAGTCAATAATTGCTTAAGAGAAATTGGACGCCTACCTTTGGAGAAGTTTATGTTTTATTTTAAAGTGATTTTTATCACTAAAGAAAAGGTACGCCATCTTGAAGGAAGACTTGGTCAAGTCAAAACCCTAAAAGCATCTTGTGGAGTGGGCGCACCTTCTAGAAGCATCTGGAAGTGTCTTCTCAAAATTATAAAAGGGAGCTTTGGGTCTTCATTTCATTATCTTCTGACTTGAATATTGTTATGCTACCAAAATGGTGCTGGGACTGCTTCGAGGAATGAATGCCTCCTAGCTTGGCTCATCTTCTTGCTTGAAAGATAGCAACTAGTTGAGAGATGTTGATGTGCCTAGACTTTCCTGTGCAGCTTTGAAAAATGCCAAGTGCTAACACTTGATATAGAAGACCTCATTTGCGCCCATGCAAAGTGATGAATATTTTTCTAAGTATAAATATTTAAATTCCACCTCTAGAAGAAAATACGCCTAAGTCTGATGGAGGAGATGAAATTTTCGGAAGCACGGGTAGAGTCGGTTGGAATGAGTCAGAATACTCCAATTTCACAAGGATGATGAAAATTGTCAAAGCAGAGCAAAGAAAGTGCGCCTGGAATCGAAGAAATGGATTAAATTTGATGAAAATCATTTTTTCTAAGGTTCAAAATTCAAAAAATTAAATGAACCCGTTCGTTGGGTACCCATGGATTCGACGCATTCTGAAGAAAATTCTCTTCTGGGTATTGAAGATCTTCGACAAGGAGTGGATTTCAAGGTCTTCTGCACTTCGCCAAGGCGTTTAGGATGGAGAATTTGATTGGCGCTTGAATAATGAATTTTCCAAAGGGAAAATTTTGAAATTTTCTAAGGCAAGGAATAAATGATGTTGTTTGGCAGATGAATTTGAAGGTGATCGCCTAGATGATTTTTGATCAAATTCCTGATGAAAGGATTTTCCTCGAGTCTAAGTTGGATGAAATATCAGAGTGAAGTGCGCCAGGCAAAATGCAAGATAGGTTGGAAATTTGGCTAAGGCATGAAGAATTTGAACGCGAAGTTGGCTAGTGAAAACGATGAACCCTTGGCAATCTAAGTGTGAAAATCCTGGTAAGTAAGTTGAATTTATATTATAATATGTTCTAATACTCTTCTCCTTGCTCGTCTTGTAGGAGGAACGTTGAGGCCAGAGCACAATGACTTGAAGTGGTGAAGCACGATGATATTACAACCTTTGGAGGAAGATAAAGTTATGAGTTTCACATGAAGGAAGAAGAGTCACAAAAGTTGGCTAAGTGACAAAGAAGGAGCGTTTTCAAAACTCAAGATGGAGAAAAGAGTGGAAGTCCGAGCAAGGTCGAAGAACAACGTCAAGAAGAAGATCAAGAGTAGTTGAACTCCAGATTCTATCAAATTTTATTATCTGAGGCAATCTTAGAGACTTTTTTACCCTCCTCCAAGCGATCAACAGAATTGGCTGAACGAGAAAATCAAGAACAGTGTGAACGCGTCTGTAGACGGGAATCTTCTAGAAGATGGTGGCCATTAATGGCTCATTTATTACCCCACTCCTCTTGGTGGCGGTTTTTAGGGCAAATCTTGTTTAGGGCTAAGGTGGCACGATCTGGGCCATCCAGTCAATTGTAATCTGAGCCGTCTGTTGGACTTGGCCAACTATAAAAGGGGGAGTCCCCCTCATTTGTATCTTAGTAGACAGTAGAGAGGATTAGAATAGACATAGAATAGAGGGACAACTTAGAAGTAGATTGATAGTGTAGTTGGAGAAGGAAAGTTTTCCTTTGAAAACTTTTGTAAGAGATTGTCGTGTAAAACTTTCATAATAAAAGATCTTTTCATTGATGGTGAAATTTGTCTTTGTTATGGAGAGCTAGCGAGGTTTCTTCACCCCTTCTACTTCAGGTAGCATAAAGTAGAATAAGTTTCATTTCATGCAAGCAGTAGATAGTAATTGTGGAATGTGGTCTTCAATTTGAACAAACTTCGTCTATCCATACCACTAGTGTATTTGTTGATGGTGAATGCGCCTTGTGTGGTCAACTGGAATATCATGTACTTAACTTCAATCACAGTTTGAATAATGGTATGCGTCGTTGTGATGGTATCTTTATGTCAAGTGGTGGTTTGAACATCTTTAGTCATCTCCCTTGAAGATTGCACCGACTCCGTGGAAGCTATCCGAGGTGAGGCAAAGCGAAGTTTGGTTGAAGCTTGTGAGAATTGATCGCCATGTCCCACGCCTTAGAATAGATTTAGACTTTCTAAACCTTACACCATTTCAATTCAGTACTTTCTGGTTAGAATAGGAAACCCGCACTTCATAGACAAATCTTTCGAGCATTTGAATTCCTTTCTCCGTTGCCGAACAATTCCGTAAGTCCCCTTGAAATACCAGCAAATCACATTGAGCCTGAGCCTATTCGCACTAAAGGAACCTTGGAGTTGAGCGCACGAACTCTCTAATCTTAGCATGCTGGATACTTTGATCAAGAGAGAATAGGGTAGCCGTTAACTTTATTTCTGCGTTGGTGGGTCATGAAAAACACATCCAGCAATTGGCGCTAGAAGGAGGGCGAGCTTCGAATTGTTCTAGAAGCTGGAAGGAACTAGTATGAGCTTTGAAATTCCAAATCGATATGTTAGATCTCTCTTATGTCAAAAAATCCAAAAAAAGTGAAAAGTTGAAAAATTCAAAAAACAAAAAATTTTAAAAATGGAAAATCAAAAAAGAGATTTCTCAATGGATGGGCACTTTTGTTGCCCTCAAGACAGTCTTGTGGATATTGCTCAAATCCAAGAAAGATTGAATGCACAACTGTGGCCCGAGAATTTGTCTAAGTTTGCTTTGCCAGGAAGATGTCGAATTCATGAGACCTCCCAGCACGAAGAAATCAGTTGCTTAACATTCCTCTCAAGGATAGAGCTTGTTCTCCAAGGGAAAATTTTCTTTTGGGATGTCCCCAAGTCAGGAATATTGGATGTAGAACCAGATGATTATAGCCTTCCAGGAGTTGTGGATGAAGCCTTCACGAGATTCATACTTAGGATCCAAAATCAGTTGGAACTTGGCAATGTCTGCTTGAAAGGTGTTTTGCTCCCTTGTTGGTGTCGGATTCACAATGCACCTCATCCTGAATTCACTTGCACGACATGCGAAGAAGCCATCAACTTCGCCAGATGTCGCCTTGGACTACCAATACTACCATATGGATTCTTCAAAGAGAAAGGATGGATTGAATATGCCACACAAACATTTTTAGCACCAAAGGAAGAGGATACCTCAACATCATCTAACAACACGGAAAATAAGTCACAACAAGACGATGTGATCGAGCTTAAGGAGCAAGCAGGTAAAGATTGTTCCTACATCACGCTAGAACAAGAGGCTATTGGGGCAAAGATCAAAGAAGCAATGGGATATATCCAAGCAAGAGGAAACACCCATGGCAACTGTCAGCATACAGAAGTTAATGAATGTACTAGATTGCGAATTATTGAAGATCATCAAGAACCAAGAACAAAGGACTTAGCCCAAAGTAGAGATGATGTGAAAGAATCATTCACTCGAGGAGGAGAACATGAAGAGGGAAGTGGTTCTAGTACACTTCAAGAAAGAACGCCCCTTGATGAAAAGGTTCAATCATGCATGGACAAGATGGAAGAAATGACAAGCAGCTTAAGGCAAGATGATGTGTTTGACGATCAATGGGCTACCAAGATGGAGGCAGAATATGAAATGCATTTTGCATCAACACTTGATCCATTATTCACAATCATGGAAGAGTTGCTTGATGAAATTGAAACAAATGAAATACTGCTTGATAAAGAGATGAAAAGTGAAGAGCAATTCGGGTTGGGGCTTGAGCCATTGTTAGGTATTCAAAAGGAGCCAGCGCATGAAATGATCCAAGTTTCCAAATACGCTCTTGAATTTATTTCCCACCCCACTCCTCCCAGTTTGGATCGTCCACAGGTTTTAGATGCAAGAGGTTTGGTTCACCATCAACTTCGACCTCCTGATGAAGCAATGGACGACAGGCAAGAATGCATGCCAGCAAATGAAGACCCCCAGGTTGTATCTTTCCCCACTGTTGATTACAAAGAATATCATTTTGATTATGGAGATTTAGGGAAGAAGACTTGTTTATGGATTAATCATGGTCCGGATGAGTTGCCTCAATTGCTAATCTTTCCTGAAGTTTTGCTTGAGTTTGAGATTCGTATTGTGGAAGATTACTTTTCTGAGTTTAAAGACAAGTTTGCAAAACTTCGTACTATGACAACTGCTTTGTTGTTACTGCACATCCTAAGAAATCATGTTAGGAGTTGTATATACTTAGGTCTTTTGATTGCTGTTCGCTTAAAATTCTTGTCTTTGTCTAGGTTAGTTGTCTTGCTTTCGTAGTTTAGTTCGCTTTCAATAAAAGGGGATCCCATTTGTGAAGGGGGTGTTGTGTTGTTTTCGCCACGGCCCAACACAATGTTGGTCCATTTCTTAGACAATTACTCAAGAAGTGCTTTAGGATCCGAGGTTGTTCTTTCAAGTCTCATCATTTGATTAGGATCTGTACTTGACTCGGAAGGAAATCATCTATTGTGTCTTGACACCAAGTCTCGCGATTGCTATATTTTACACACATGATTAATTGCTCTAAGTCACTGAGGTTTCTTAGGAGAAGTCTTGGCGAGTAAAAATCTTGCGTCTTGCTTTAGTGCCACTACAATTCTCAAACCCATTGGAGGCTTCATTGCCTGCCAGCCAATCAAGGAATTGACGGAAAATCAAAGGAAAGGAAAGGAAAATGTGCTTAAAAGAATTATTTGTAAAACAAAGAAATGAGAAAAAATGAAAAATGAAAGAAAATATTGTGAAATATTGGTTTTGGGAACATATGAGTAACTCCACCGGGGCTATGGACGCCCGACCGGCAGTGGAGCAATATTCGTGAGAATTGTAGCGACAACCTCGTCGGGGCTATAAGTGCCTGACTGGCAGCGAGGCAATGTCCCGAATGCTTTTGAACTTAAGATATTTATTTAACTTGCTGGGACATATTTTAGGAGCTTTGATGGTCTTTTGAGTTGGAACAAACACATATGCACACACTTGTAATCAAAAGATGAGGTGCCTTGATCCAATTTAGGATTTTTCTTCCCTTTTAAGTATATTCCCTAGTCAATTGATGGGTTGGAAGGAATTATCCAAAGGTTTTGAGTATGGAATGGGTTTTGTCTTTGAAATGTTCAAGAACATTTATTCAGGTTGGGGCTAATGTTGTGACGTTTTTCACACATCGCCCCATTGCAAATGGGGACCCCCCTAATTTTGGCTTTGCTTTTCGTTTGTTTCGTCGTTGTCTCTCTTTTCTACTGTTTGTCTTTCCGGGATGTGCCCGCCATTGAACCGTAACGTGAAATTTTGGCTGAGTCTAAAAATTAGGGTTTCCATCTTTCCAGCCAACTTGAAGTCAAATGAAGTGAATAACTTGAAATTTGAGACTAACATTGTTGTTAGTGTGTTTCCAGCAGGTTTCCACTAAAATTTCGTCAGATTCCTAGTACTTACTATTTTTAGTAAGTGTGCAATTACAGGTGTTCTCTTAGCATTCTTGAAATCCCGACAGTCACACTGCATCCAGAACGTGCCAAGCTACTCGTCTGCAAATTTTGAGCTGAAACGGACAACTTACTATTTTTAGCAGTTCAGCTTCCAAGGCCAATTTCAAGGCCTATATGCCAAGTTTTTCGACGCATGTCTGGAGATTCCTTATGGGTTTTCAGAGACCTTCGCGATGATGTGACATGCAAAGTGAGACGACAACTTTCAGAATTCAGCCTTCAGAGGATATTTTTAGGGTTTGCATGTTAGGGTTTTCTTTGCATGTCGGCATATTCCTTATGGGTTTTTCGAGAGCTTCGCAGTGATGTGACATGCAAATGGAGATAGTCACTCAGTAAGGAACTTACTATTTTTAGCAGGTGCATCCCGGCAGCCGCCTCCCAGCACTTCAGAATCACGAACTGATCACAATGCAACTGAAACGAGAACAAACGGAGATCGTTTGATATGCATGCAAGATGAATTAGGGTTTCCAACTTCGGGACCCAAAAAGAGGGGTAAAATTAGGGTTTCCAACTTCGACCCAAAAAGAGGGGTAAAATGTCTGAATTTTTGAAAACCGGTGTAAACCACCGCGATCGGCATCTTTCAAGGAGTCTGCTGGTAAAATTTGAAGGCAAACGGAATACTTACTATTTATAGTAAGTCATTGCAGAAACAGGCTAAAAATAGAAAGTTAATCTCGGGCGCCAGCATAAAAAAGCAAGTTCACCAACGAAGAGCACGCTGTCCAAATTTCAAGTCAAACGAAGTTGTGGAAGCCTCAGAAGCAAGCAGTTACTATAAATAGTAAGCCACCTCCAGAAACATGCCAGAAATAGCAAGTCATTACGAGCTCTCAGTGGGAACAAGTCAAGCAGGTGATGAGGACCCCATGCCGCGAATTTCAAGACAAACGGAGTTGCAGAGAATGGAAAATCAAACACTTACTATTTTTAGCAGGCTAATACAGAGGAATTAGGGTTTCCTAAAATCAAGGGCGAAACACAACAACCAGGCAAAAGCAGCGTCCAATCACAATCAATACCCTTCAGGCAATCGGCACGCAAAATCTGAAGACATTCTGAGCAATTACTATTTTTAGTAAGTTACTAAAAATAGCAGGTGCATGCAGATATCAGGGCCCGACAGCTCAACCACATCCCGAGGTTCAGAACAAAGCAAAATCCAACATTTTTGGAGCTTGAAACTAGCTTGGAGTGCAAAAATTGACAAACTTTCTAAAAATAGCAAATTAGGGTTAGCGTGATCGAGTCACTCCAAATTTGACAAATGGCATAAAATTCACTGAAATTGATGAATTTTCAGGTCCAGCTAGTGAAAAATGCCTTTAAAAGCCGGCTATGTGTGTAATGTCCCCTTCTCAAACCTCGACGATCATGTGACCTATATATTCTTTTTCCGGAAACCAAGGCTAGTCTAAGGTAAAATTAGGGTTTCCTATTTTTGAGGTCATTGCTCAGAGATGGTGGATTCAATGGCGGATTCTTTCTGAGTTTTCAGAGAGCTTCGTAGTGGTATGTTCATCTCGGCATTCGGAGCACTTTCTGGAATTTACTATTTTTAGTAAATTCTATTTTTAGCAGCTTTCCAGTTGAGTTCAGCTCGGTTGACTTCCTGCTTCAGTTTGGTCAGATGTTTTGCTCAGTATTGGCTTCAGGGCACATTCAGAAGGATAAGTTAAGTCATTTAATTAAAAAGTCACGTTTTAATTATTATATTTTAACGCTGACCCTTGGCATAGATTTAATGACTTAATGTTGTTTTTAAAAAGTGGTCTTTGAGGGTGGCGCCCTCATTAAAAGATTATTTTAATTATTCCCAAAGTCAAAGCAAGATAAATTGGGCGCATTTATCAAGGTGATGATTTAATAGAAAAATGAATATTGAGCAAAAAGGGAAAAGGACGCCATATTGAAGAAAGAGCTAGGGTTTGAACTTGGAGTTGGATTTTAGGGTTTCGTGAAGTCAAACGAAACTTATAAAAAGGAGTCTTGTGCATCATTTCTTCATCTTTGGTCGACTATACTGTTATGTTGCCGGATTGGCTCTGGAACTGCTTCGAGGAATGAAGGCCTCCTAGCTTGGGCATCACTTCGTGTTTGCAAGACAACATCTAGTGGTGAATTCAGTCTATTTGTGAGTGCATCTTAGTTCATACATTTTGGGTTTAGTATTGCATTGTTAGATCTTATTTGGCATCTTAGTGTTTTCAGCTTTGCATCATTTAATACAGCAGATTGCATGTTTTACTCATATCTTGAAAAAGACAAAAAATATAGTTCTGGGTATCATTCATTCCTCTTTGTTAGACCTAGGCGCCTTAGTTTCCAAGTTTGTGGATTTTTTAGTGAATGCATTAATTTTTAAAAGGAGGTCGACTTTCTCAGCTGGGCCGTACCATGTACTTGCTTTGGGAATTGTGCATTATTCATTAAAGGCATTTTGAGTCTGTTTCATGTTATTGGTTTGAGCGCCATCATGCTAGGATTGTTGTGCAACAGAGATCATGTCATTTGATGTAATGTCCCCGCTGCATGATCATGGTTTTCGATGGTGTGTTAGCCCCTTATTTGGACCGCATTGCGGGCTAGCCAGCTTGGATAGAGGGTCAGCTGATGCATTCGAGAGTTTTGATTGTTCTTGTTTTCGCTGGACAAAGGATTGATCACGCGAGCCTGGCATTGTGAGTCTACGTTCTCGACCTTACTGTGTGATTATCCGAAGCCTTTGAGTTGCATTATGGAATTTTAAGTGATTAAGTTAATTATTTAACTTATATTTCTTTTATTAAAGTCACATTGACTTTAATAATATTTTTATATCACTTAAAATGTTCAAAAGAGGGATTTAATATTTTAATGGCCTAAAATATTAAAAGTGCGCCAAGTATTTAATTCATGAACTATTGAGATGAATTAAATATTAATTAAAAGATTTTAAAACCTAAAAGTGGCGTATTCTTCTTTAAATGCGTGCCTTTGCATAAAAGGGCATTTCTGGCAATTGAAACTCATATCTTTTGACTATTTCAATTTGCCTTGTGCATTTTCTTCTGAGCATTCTCCTGTGACCAGGGTATGATCAATTTGTCCATTGAAGAACGAAAAACTCTTCAGTGTTGAGTACTTTTGAGGCTGTGAAAGATCAGCTGAATCAGTACAGTTGAGGGCTTCACACAGAGGTTCTACAGTTGCAGACAGAGATTTCATATATGCAGTTGTTTGTTCTTTGCAATAAATTGAGGGTTTCTACTGGTGGCGCCTCCTTTCACAGCTACAGAGATTTCTTCCAGAGATTCTACCTCTCCTTTTTATAGCCGTACGGCCTGCCTTGGAATGTGTGCCTTGAGAAAGGCGTGTGAAGAAATTAAGAGAAACGCCTTCCTTTTGTGTGGGTTTTGGCTTCTACCATTGGCGCCTAGTCATTTCAGAGCATTGTGACCAGTTTCTGAGCAGGAGAAACCACTTCTGGAGTCATGGCGTACTTGCATGCTTGTTTTCATCATTTCCAGCTGTAGATCTGGCCATTTCTTTATTTAAAATAACTGGAGATTTACGGGTATGTCTGTTATGTATAATCTATTTGTTTCAGTATAATAACAGCTTCTGTATTTCCATTTTGTGAGTTTTTGCTTAGAATTTCATTTTACAAGCAAAAATATGCTGCACCCCTTCTCTTCTATCTACTAAGAATTCTCTAAAAACTTAAAAAGAAACATATTAAGACTTAAGAAACAAGGGTTTTGAGCTGAGAGCCAGCAGGGCTCATCACAGTGGTATCAGAGCTCACATCCTGCCAGCTTGTGGGGTTTGAGAAATTTATGAAGTCAAACAAAGAGGGTTTTGGCAAGTCTTATTTCAAAGGGGGTCCTAGAAATCAGCGTGGTGACCAAAATCCTTTTCCACCGTTTTCGTTTGCAAATCAGGAGGAGGATATTGACTGGGATAATATGGCGAACAGGACAGGAGAAAGTTCTCACAGGAATCCTTGGGAGGATGAGGACAGAGAAGCTAAAGACGTGCTTAGAGGTATGGTTGCAGGGCAAGAACAGGTGGCGACTATTCTTCAACAACTCAGCACGAATGTTCAAAATTTGACAATGAACAGAGCTCATAGTTTGGATCCAGATCGAGATGGCAGTATCCATAGAGAACCTCATAGAGTCATAGCTCCAGCACGTACCTATGAGAGAGCTACATGTCCTACGTTCACCAGAGATGATGCTGAGGAAGTGGATGAAGTTGAACAGGGTGGTGAAATAAATTTTGCTGATAACATCATGACTATGTATGATGAATGGGATGCATTGCCTCCGAGAGTTAAGGAGCACCTTAACTTCGATCGATTCATGAGCCAGAAGAGAGAGTATAACCGTAACAGGAATGACAGGAGGCCTAAAAACAAGCAAAGTGATCTCAGACAGGCTACCAACAAACTAACCTTAGTTCACTTTGATGGCAATGGTAGAGTTACAGCACGTGCCTGGGTGAGTAAGTTGGATACATTCCTGACACTACGTCCTATGCCAGAGGAAGATGCTATACGATTTGTAGCTCTCCACCTTGATGGCGTAGCACATGACTGGTAGATTCATGGCATGGTTACACTGCACCATGATAGGATTACCTCGTACCAGGAGTTTACTGATAGACTGGTAGAGAGGTTTGATAGACGTGATCCTGAGCTATTCTTCAGAGACCTTGCTCAGTTGAAGCAGTTGAGTAGCTTGAAGTCTTATATTGGTGAGTTCCAGAAGCTCTCGGTTATGGTTACCGGAATCTCAGAGAGGAGACTTGTCATTCTATTTGTAGAAGGTCTCCATGAGCCAATGAAAGGTTGGATCAAGGCATTCGATCCACCTACCCTGCATGAAGCTATGAGAAAAGCTCGTAGCATGGAACTTACAGCTTCATGTGGTAAGTTCACTTCAAATGCAGAAGCATCTTCATCCTACAGTGATAGCAAATTAGAACCTAAAGAATCAGAAAAGATTGATGAAAAGAGGAAGTTTGCAGCTCCTTTGGACCGAGAGACAATAAATGATTTGCGTAGGAGGAAGCTATGTTTCTATTGCAAAGCTCCTTATGACCAAAACCACAATTGTCCTCTTAAACCTAAGGGTACAAATAGGCAAATGGAGTGGTTTTATGAGGGTGATGACATTGCTGATTTAACGGACCAGCAAGCTGGTTTTAGGGATGGGAGTATGCGATCTATCATTCTCGTCAACACAAAAGGTGAGAAGATAGAACCGAAGATTCTAGAGGAGCATGAGATGTTTCAGAAGGATTATCTTTTTGATTCTAGTCCCATGGGATCAGAGGGGTTTGATTGGGATCAATACAGTTATGAGGCTCAGTTAGTACAAAATCCTTTTTATGAGGCGGATGCTACATCTTCTTGTGATAATCCACTCTTTGAGGTGGATGTTGATTCTACTCTTGACCCTGATTTAGGCAAGAGCGTTGATCATAGTATTGGAGATTCCGTCAGTGCATCGAGATTTCAGACAGAGCTTGTTGAGGAGATTTCCAGTGTGTACATGGTTAGGAGTCTACACAGTTTCACCTTCAGTCATCATGTACATGACCTGTTTCAGATGCACAATTCTGGTATGCACGTGTTAGATATGTTGGATGATAGCATATCTCGTGCGGTTTTAGGGAGCAAGTGTTGTCAGCAGTTTGACTTGCTTTCTTATGAGTT
>VDFB02379085.1:0-17876 GCA_007258455.2 Sequoia sempervirens | reverse complement strand
AATAAATGAAGGGTCAAGTTCAAAAATTAACAACCATAAAAGAAATAAAGACCCCGAAAGAAAAAGGAAGAGGGAGGATGCAAAGGGGGGAAGGAAAAAGAGAGACAAGGGGGGGAAGGAAAAAGGAGGGGCCCAGGAAGCTAGGAACTAACCTAATTGCGAAGGTTAGAAAGTAAGGGATGCCAGGCAATACTAACACCCCAACCTTCATCACGGTTAAGGTTTGAGGGGTGGTTGCTAATGTGAATGGCTTCCTTGAGTTTCCGTTTGAAAAAGTTATCTTCTTTGCACAAGATCTGGGTGTTCTCCAAGCATATGTGGTGCTTAGTTGAAGAGGAGTGATCTGCAAGTGCTGATTTGACAACACGATCATGTTTGATATCTGCACTATGCTCCTTAATTCTTGTGCTAAAAGAACGACCTGTTTCACCTATATATGGGATGCCATAAGAACAAACTATCTTGTAGACCCCAGACTCAAGCAATATGTCCCTTGAGTCCTTGAGAGAGGGGAGACGGTATTTCATGGTTGAGAAAGGTTTGAAAGCACAATGAAGCCCTTTCTTCAAAAGGATCTTGGAGATTTTTTGGGAAAGGCCTTCAATATAAGGAAGAGAAACACCAGGGAGGAATTCAGGTTTGGAGGTTGGGGAATTGGAATGGAACCTCTCCCTAGCATGGCTAAATGCTCTAGAGATCTGCCTATTTTTGTAGCCATTAAGGATGAAGACTTTACGAAGATGGGCTAATTCTTGGTCCAAGTAATCTTCATCGCATATGCGAAAGGCCCTCAAGGCGAGGGTTTTGAGGATGCCACTTTTTTGACAAGGGTGGTGATGAGAAGACGAGTGGAGATAGAGGTCGGTGTGGGTGGCCTTGCGAAAAACCCGCCGACCTAAGGAGCCATCCGATTTTTTGACGAGCAGGATGTCGAGGAAAGGGAGTTGTCCATTGGATTCAATCTCCTTAGTAAAGGAGATGCAATGGGTACGCTATTGAGGTGGGCATGGAAATTTTCCAACTGGTCAAGCCCATGCGGCCAACACACATTGGTGTCATCCACATAGCGTTTCCACCATTTGGGCTTAAGGGGGGAGGAAAAAAGGGCCGACTCTTCAAACTGCTCCATGTAGAGGTTAGCAATGACAGGAGAGAGAGGGGAACCCATGGCCACACCATCCACCTGCTCATAGATGACATTTTGGAAGGAAAAGAAAGTGGATTTTAAGCATAACTCCACAAGAGCAGAAACTTCCTCATTAGTTTTGCGCCTAATGATCTCAATGGCATCGGGGATGGGAACCTTGGTGAAGAGAGAAACAACGTCAAAGCTCACTAAAATGTCATTATTATCTAGCTTGACGTTCTTGATAAAATCAACGAAATGGGCGGAATCTTTGATGTGGGAATCAAAATTGCCAACAAGAGGAGAGATTAGTTTAGCCAAGAAGGAGGCTAACTTGTAGGTGGGAGAGTCTATCGTATCTACAATGGGTCTTAACGGAATATCCTTTTTGTGAATTTTAGGGACCCCGTAGATGCGCAGTGTCACTTCTTTGGAGGGAAGCAGACGCTTTTTGGTAGCATCATCAAAGAACGAGAGGGAGATCGCCTGTTTGACTTTATTGAGAATTTTAAGACAGGGGTTGCGAGATAAAATTTTGTAGCTAGAGCGATCGGACAACAAGTCAAACATTTTGGAATGGTAATCTTGCTTATTCATAATGACCATGGCATTCCCTTTGTCCACTTTGAAAATTATTATGTCTTTGTTGCGCAACAAATTGTTGAACGCCATAAGCTCAGCTTTAGGAATGTTGCTTTTCGGAGGTTTGGCATGACGAAGGGCAACAGCATAGTCTTGCCTGATTTCTTCCACAATGTTCGAAGGAAGCCCTCGAACAATATTTTCAATTTCAATGATAAAGTCTACTTGGGGGATTGAGCTCGGAGAAATGGTGAGAAGTTAAGAACCCGCATTTCAATTTAAATAATAGGTATCTAATTATCATCATATTCCATCCTGCTTTCCTCCATATTCTATTTTTAACCCATGCACAAATAAGTAGACATAATAAATAAAAAGGGCTAATTATCCTCACCCATTTTAGATCCCAATAAGAATCCATCATAACTCTTTGTGACTATTCTTAGTTAATGACTTGATTATCCACTCATCTCAATCAATCTCAATCATTCATTTACAATCAAATCCTTGCCATTCACATCCTCAACAAAATATTTAAAAATTCAACCCAATCTTTCATCAAATCAATATGATCCTTAAATATTGAAAAGCACACATTTTCTACAAATCTTGGTTGAATTCTTGACAAGGACCATTTTTAAATCATAAAAATAGACATTTTTTTTCAAAACATAACTTTTGCATACAAAGTTATATTTTTATATTTGTATAGGTCTTGAAAAGATAGATCCAAGCACTTCATACTGGTACATGTGTTTTTTCTTAATTTTTCCTATTAGATATTTCAATTTGAATTTCACTTAAACATTTTTATCATGACAAGCATAACTTTCATATATGAAATTAACATTTGGCAATTTATTTTTTGAAATTAGTCACAAAATTATAGTAAATATTTTAGTAACATATATTTTCTATTTGACATTTTATAATTTTCTAGGGATTATGTTTTTCTACTAATCCTCTTTAAGTGTAATGAAATCATACATCAAATAATTAATTTTCTATAATTAATAACATTTATTGATTGTAAGTTTGCTTATTAAAGACCAAAATTCAAAACCATTTCATCCATTTTCTTTTTAAATGAGAAAAATAACCTTTATTTGATGGGTCTTATTTAGTTTAGATTTTTGTGTGTTTTTGGATAAGGGCATGCATGCTCTCCTCTCATGCTATAGGGTGAACTTGAGGATAGAAACATCTTTCCCATTTTGTGTTTCCAAAGGGGCACTTTTGTATGCTCTCCTTTGTATCGTAAGATAAAATTGAGGATACAAAATATCATTCATCTTTTGTGTTGCCCAAGGGCACTTATGTATGCTTTCTCCTTGTGCCTTGGAGTGATGTTGAAGATCAAAACTAAATGTCACTTTTTATTTTTATTTTTAGTAGTCCTAGCTTGAATTTCATCACCAAGTGACAACTTGTAGTTTGAACCCTCATATTTTGATAGGGTATACAAATTTGGGAGGGAATTGAAAGATTCTCCCATGAGGGATATGTGTCATTTTTTACTAAGCTTGCAAGGAACTTTATAAATTATACAATGAAGGTAGGGAGTGGGTTATCCTCTTGCACCAAATCATTATACATACCCCTCATTTCACAAAATTGTTCCTCTCATACCTTTGGGTATATTGAAGATACCCTTGGCAAGTCACATTAGGCCTAGTTAGAGGATATTGACTATACATACTTGGGATGCGCTAGTAAGTGGTTAACTTTGGGAATTTACTCACCATATGCCCCTAGAATAAAATTGTAGGCCATGTATGCCCTCCTCTCACAGGTCTTAGTGTGATCTTGAGGATCAAAAGTGGTTAGTACCTCCTCATGGACCTAATTTCCATACCTAAGCAATGAATATCAGTGTGTTCATGAGTGCATATACAGCCATTCAAATAATCTAGATTGTTGTTGTGTATAATTTATCTTCTATCCCCTTGTGCAAATCCCATGCAAAACTCAAAATCTAAACATGTGAAATCCAACCTACAAAAAAAAAGAATCACGAACCTCTGATTTGACAAGCTCATTAAACAAGGTAGAACCCCCTTTGTGCATGTTGATGATAACATTATATATTTGAGTTAACATAATGATGATAACTATGATTTGATTAGCATTGAACACAACCTTGCTCAACTTGATCCATATCGAATCTTAGATGCAATCATTATGGGAAAAATTTCCTCAAGGTTTAATTGGTAAATCATGAAAAATATAGATCCTTTAGACCAAGAACATGCTAGTACTAGCTATCCCCTAAGATAGAATCAAATAGATCTATTAGTCATCCTTATGCAAAAACTCACAAATATGACCTTCTAGATCATGTAGTAAGAACTTATCATCCTAATGACATGGAAATCAAAAATAAAAGCTTTGAAAAGATGGATATTACTGAGGGATTTATCTCCTCCTATTGATGTTTTTGGACGTGATACATACTTGAAGAGTAATAATGTAAATTATTATTGGAAATGATTTTATATGTTTGTTGCCACTAAATTTTGATGTTTGTTAGTATAATTTTGTATTGTTGAATGTGGGTTGGGTTTTGATGTAAGCTTGTCCTATTTTATTTTTTAATACTTTGATGAGATCTTATGTTTGGGAAACGACTATCCAAGCAATGGTCATATCCCATGTGCACATGTTTGTCAAATTGTAGCTTCTATCACAACTACAAAGTATTTTTTGGGGCAATGGAATTTTTTTAGACAGTCACCAATTCTTTTTTATTTACTCTCATTACTATTCACTCTATTGAGGCCCCTTTCCCTTAATATACAATATAATTAAATATAATTTATAAATTTTAAAAGTTATCTCAAAGATTTTTCTTAGTCGTTACCATATGTAATACAATTAAATATAATATAACTTTTAAAAGTTATTTTAAAGATTTTTCTTAGTATTTCTATTATTCTTATATTAATATACTATAATATTTATAATATATTTAATACAAATATAATATAATATAATATTATCATATCATATAATAATATAACATAATAATTATATTATATTTGTATTATATTTATAATTATATTATATTATATTATATTATGTTATATTTATATTTAATTTATAATTATATTGTATTAAATATTATATATAGTATAATATAATTATAAATATCATATAATATATCATAACATAACATAACATAACATAATTAAAAAATTATAAAGTAGATCCCACTCCCACTTTGCATGCCCTTTGCAAATTCAAAATTTTTATGCTCCCGCTTGTTTTGCCATGGTACTGCCTGATGAGGGCCCCAACTAGTGTCCCCTTCTAAAAATGATTAATCTATTGTAGTAGTTGATGGTGGGAAATCCAAACCTGTTGCATGTAACTCTAGGGTGAAAGTCAAAATTTCCCTGTCATCTTCTGGTGTCTCTTCTCAAGATGTTATAAAAGCTCTATCGTCCCCCTAATTGGGGCTCAATTTTTTTTCGCAGAGGAAAATTTGGTCTCCTTCGTGGATAAGTTGGTTGATGATGATCCTTTATATAAAAATTACTCCAAGGCTTATAGAGCCTTGAATGTGTGTTATGTGGTGGACAACCTCAAGGTTGAAGTACCAAACAAAATCATGGATGAGACTATTGCAGGTCTTCAATTATCCCTTGTAGATAAGTTTTTGTCCTTTAGACCAAATATTGATCAATTGCAAAAATGTATTGATTCAAATTGGAAACTTAAAGGTGATGTGGCATTAGCACCATGTCCAATGGTTTGTTTCTCTTTTGTTTTGTGAATCATGAAGATTTGATTGACTTTCACTAGAGGCCCATGGGCTTTGGATAAAAATTTCAAGAAGTTTCTTTCCCTTTGCAAGTGTAAGTATGCCTTTGATGGGCCTCTATGAATATTGGCTTGATTTACCCTACTTGGATCTAGCTTTCAAGGCTCCCTCTAGATTTCTAGAACCAAAATTTTTACCAAGGAATTGCTAACTCTTTTGGGAGTCTTTTCTAGCTACAGATAAAGTTACTGTTAAAAAATCAAGGCTAGTTTTTGCTAGAATATGTGTGAATCTTGTAGTTAACAAAGTCCTGCCTTCTTTGATAACCCTAAAATCAAGGTTTAGAATATGGAATCAAGCTATAGAGTATGAAAATGCTGGTATTTTGTGTCATCTTTGTAGGAAGTTTGGTCATCTTAGCAATTCCTAAAAAAAATAGCTTACAAAAAAGGATAAAGTAATTTCTAAGGTTGTTCTCCCTCCCCCAATGGGGATGACCTCTACATGAATGGGAATGTGGAGTCGAGGTTACCCCAAGCTAGCCTCTTAGTTGGGATAGAACCAAAGATACAACATGATGCTAATAATGGAGAAAATAAGCTAGGACAGGAATCACTTCCTCTAAGGAGTATCTTCATCGGGCCCAACATAATGAAGTGAATTTTGAAGAAACCATTAACTATGTTTTGGACTTGCCTCCCTTCCCCCAAAGGCCTCAAAGATGAGTGCTAGAAATGGTTTTTGTGTTTCTTTGGGTGTGGAAGAAGTCATACATCAGGAAAACCACAACAAGAGTATACATGATTCTCTTGCATTATTGGGGTTCAGGGATATGGAGTCCCCTATATCCTAACAATGCTCTATGAAGGAGGGTTTGGAAGAAAACTGGACTTAGGTAAATAGAAAACCAAAAAAGAAAAAGAAAGTGAACAAGGGGAGTGAACAGAAGCAAGGGAGACTTTTCCAAAGTGACACTAGATCTAAAGAGGTTTCTTGAGAGGTGGCTTCAAGAAAATAGAGGACCCTGGAGGGTCTCGTGAGCAAAAAGAAAACTAAATATTAGTTTTGGGGAGGCTAGTCCTCTCCCAGTCAATATATGGTGAGTCCTAACTTCCTTGTCTATTACTCAATGAAGATAATGTTCTAGAATTCATGGGGGTTGAATAGCACATTGAAACAACATATTGTTAAATTTTCTATTATGGATATGAAAGTGGATGTTGTCCTTATCCAAGAAACTAAAATGCGACATGACACTTTTGAAAAGATTGTTAAAAATATATGGCCAATGGTGGAGTTTTGTATAAGAAATACAAAGGGTGCTTTTGGTGACCTTGCTACCTTACAAAACCCTACAAGAATTAAAGGAATGGGTACTACAATAAAAAAAAAAATAGAAACCATCATGGAAGATGGAAGGAATGTGACCTTAAGTGGAATCTTCTTAATATCTGTGCCCCTAACTCTAGAGCAGCTATAGTTCATCTCTAGAACTCATTATCTATGCTCATATCAAATAACCAAAAGATGCATTAGATGTTGGTTGGAGATTTAACACCCCTCTATATCCTTCTAACAAACAGGGGGCTTGGATTTGACTATTCAAGTAGTATGCCATATTTTGATAATTTTATCTTTGCACAAGGCCTTTTGGATGTGGATTTCAATGGATCTAGGTTTACCTGGTCTAACAAATGTCATGGGCATAACCACATCCAAGTTAAGGTGGATAGGGTTTTGATCTCAGGTGAATGGAACATTCTATCTAAGCTGCATCTTTAGGCCCTTCCAAGATCTACTTCAAACTATAGTGCTCTTCTTTTAGGGTGGGAGGAGTAGAGGCCCAGAGGCCCCTTTATCTTCATATTTGAGATAATGTGGAACTTACATTTTGATTTTAAGGATCTAATTCAGTAGTGGTAGAATCTTCCCTACTAGGGTACACCTATGTTTCACCTAGCTCAAAAACTAAAAAGGATCCAAGATCGTGTGTAAGGATGGAATAAAATCCTTTGGTAATATCATCCACACTAAAGGCTCCATCCTTTCTAGTTTAAAGGATATTCAATCCAAGATGGAGAATGGAGTTGATGATGATACCTCAAGGAGAGAAAGAGAGCTTAGGGAGGAATGGTTCAAAGTTACTAAGGAGGAAATTTTCTGGAAACAAAAATCTTGAATAGAATGGTTGCAAGAAGGGGATAGGAACAATAAGTTCTTCCACCAATTGAATCTGAAGCATAGGAAAAGAAACACCATCTGATCTTTAGTAAATTCTAATGGTGTTACTATAACAAATGATGATGAATTGGTTGCTAAGGTTGTTTCCTTTTTTAAAGATAATGGTGGAGCCCAGATCCATTTTAACACTAAGATTGAAACTCTTCTCATTGTTATTCCTAAGGTGATTACAAAGATGGGGATAAAGGATAGTCATGTTGCAAGAAGTCAAAAATGTGCTATTTTCCTTTAGATATTTTAAAGAGCTCAACCCCAATGGTTTCCCCCCAGTGTTTTTTCATGCCATTTATTTTGATCTTTTAAATGTTTCCATAGACTTCTTCAGATCAAGAAGATTGCTAAGACAACTCAATGCAAACTTTATTATTTTGATTCTTAAGAAAGAGGATGCTACCTCCCTACAAGACTATAGACAGTCCATAAGTCTATGCAACACAATACATAAAATTTTCTCTAAAATTATTGTGAACAAGCTAAAAGGGGTTCTTGGTAAGCTAATCTCTACAAACTAGAAAGGGTTTGTTAAGGGTAGACAAATCCTTGATGCTTCCATTGTTTCCCATGAGTATATTCACTCTATGGAGCTATGTAAGAAATCAGGTATGGTTTTAAAATTAAACATTTTGAAGGCTTATGATAGGATTTTTTGGTAGTTTTTCATTGCTATTTTGGAGAAGTTTGGTTTTGGTGGAAGGATTTTAAAACTAATCATAGCTTGTGTTACCACTGCTTAGATAATTTATTTTACTAAATGGTGTCCCTAGAGGTTTCTTCTCTTGTGGTAAAGGTTTAAGGCAAGGAGATCCCCTTTCTCCTTACCTGTTTATAATTGTTGTTGAAGTCCTAGGAAAAAACCTTTAGAGAAACTTGGACCAAGGTGTCCTTAAAGAGATTAAAGTGGCCTCTTCACTTCCACCTACTTCCCATCAATAATTTGTTGATGATACCATCCTTTTCGGTGTTGATTTGGTTGTTGAGCCAACCAATTGAAAATCCATTCTATGGGACTATGATATGGATTTAATAATGTACATTAAATACTCTAAAAGCAAGGTGTACTTCTTCAATACTAATTAACAACTAAAAGATAAGGTATTGAGAATTTTGTGTCATCAAGAGGTTGTTTTACCATATGCTTATATTGGTCTTCCCCTAAGCAGTAAAAAAATTCATATCACCTAAAACATAGAAAAATAGGGCAGGGGTTCAAAACATAGGGTTTTATACTAAATTTGGAATGTTTCACCAAATTTACTATAAATAGAAAGGAAAAAATGGGGTGTAATAAACCTACCTATTTTTTATTTCATTCAGGAAATGAGATCCTCCAAGATAGAATTAACTTTTAGCCCTTTAGTGAGTCAATTCTATGGAAGATCTAGTAATTTCCTTTATGTGTGTGGACGGGGTAAATATGACTGAAATGCACTCTTGGGAGACAAATGAAAAATACCTAATGATCCCAATTATGCAATGTAACATTTGAATCTTCAATTTAAAACATTACACTAAGAGAATCCACAACTTCCCTTCAAATTTGTGAAGTCTAAATTATTATAAACATGTCATAAAAATGCTGCAAAGTGTCCTTTTAATAGAAACAATAACAAAAATGACTGAATAGGGGTTTTGGGAGAAAGATTAAAAATACCAAATGCACTCATTCATGACATTTAAAGGTTGAATCTGGTAGATGAAACATAGGGCTATCAAAAACATTAAACCTCTAACAGATTTGAGAAGGGGAAAATGTTGTGCACTTGTTACAAAATGTTGTTTCTAGAACCTGTTTTGGGCTTCACTCACCTATAGGCTAATGAGTCCTTTTTACAAGAATTAAAATATAATTTTTTTAGGGTAAATAGGATTTACCATGCTTAAGTTTACTTAGGCATAATAGTGCATTTAATTAATTGGGTGGTGTTTTCTCACCTGTCACATATTTCTTGCCTTTATAAGGCACTATTGTACATTGTGTAAATAACTCATCTTGTATTTTTCTCTGGTGAAATAGCCTTGTGTTGCTTCTCTCATTTTTTTGAAGATTTTTCGTAGGTTGTGATCCTGTGCTCAGTGGTTGACACCAACATAGTATCAGAGCCTTCAAATTTCCCTTTCTTTTGCCATTGAGAGTTTTCATCAGAAGAGTTTGAGGTGGTTTATTTGTTGGAGATTATTCGGCATTTGAAATTTATCAAATTTTAAAGTTTCCTTCTTCATTTTCCTATTGTTGTTGATTGTTGGGAATGATTTTCACTATAGTGCTGGCATGATTTTCTCCCGGTAGAAGGTGCCACTCTCAATTTTGAGAGGTTATGATTTTATGTTGAAGGCCACAATTGAGAGGCCCAATTCTCTGTTAAGAGGATCAATTTTCTTTGTGTTCAAGAAGGGCGATTCAAAGCTTGCTTTTCTGATCAAAAGGAATCATTTGTTTGTGCTTTGGAGGGTGATTTCTCTATGAATTCAAGAAGTTTTGTTGTACACTTGTGTTCAACGACTTTGATTATTGCTTGGAGCCATGTGAAGAAAGTTGTAGCAGCATTTTTTTCTGTGATTGAGGAATTTTTAGGTAGCAATTCAAAATGGAGGCCACAATTTTATGAGTTGAGGCATTTATTTTTTTAGTTTAAAATGGCTTTGTGGAGTTGGTTCACCTACAAAATTTCTCTAGTTTGTAGTGATCGGTTGCTATGATTAATCATTTGGTGCTAATTTTTTCTTGTGGAGGCGTTCTTTTTCCCCGGTGGCTAAGATAGGCATCTTTTTTTTACAATATGAAGGGGGGGCACTTCATTTACACTATTTTTGGAGGCATGATTTCAAATCCTCATAGGAAGACATGATTTAATTGTGGGAGGAGTGATTTGGTCTATCTATATAGATCTACTCACATGTCAACCATTGGAACACATCATTGGACATGGCAGGGAGGCAAGAATAGGCAACAAGGAGGTGAGAATACCAGGTGACCCAGGGCATGATTTGATGCTGACCAGAGGTGCTTTATCTCTTTAGATTGCAAAAGGAACAATTTGAATTTTCTAGAGGCTTGATTTCCCTGTGGAAGGTGTGATCTGCTGTGTGAAGACTTGACAATTGGAGAAGTGTAGAGGCATTCAAACATTTGTGGTTGTGATTTCATTTGGAGGTGTTTTGTTTGTAGTCACTAGGGAGGCTTTGAGGCCTGTGTGAAATTGTAAGGCAGCGTGATTTATAAATGTTCCTAGAGGAAAATTGATTTGAAGTTGTTGCTAGAGGCAATTTTTTCTATTCAAGTTGGGTGCAATATTGATGAGTGTTCTGTCTGCCTTATTTGGCATGGAGTTTGGCGGATCAAGCGTTTAATCTTGTTGCATTGGAATTTTCACAAATTTCCTCCAGGCACAAATTTCTTGATATTTTTGGCTTTATCAAACTTTATACTTTATAAAGTTTGTAGTCAAATATTTATTTAGGATTTCTAGTTGTATTGAAGGGGAAGTGGGCCCAAGTTTCTTTGAGGTTATTTTTGGGAATATTTATCCCACATTCTTCAGGTGGTGGAATCTTTCTGTGTTTATACATAACTATGTGCCTTTGGTTGTGAAGAAGTTATGTCTTGTGTGTTGTGATTGGTGTTGTTGTGCTCTCTAGAGTTGCTTGGTGTTGGCATAGAGATTAGACAACGAGCCTCATTATTTTTTGCATGAAATCAAGTTTAATTCTTCTTTTTTGGAAGCTTTTTGAAAGCAATATCTTTGATTTTTTTTGAAGAATTAAGCTATAATGGTTTATTTGGAGAAAGGGAACTTTAGGCAATGGAGTGATTTTATTCTCACTCATCTTAGCGAGGAGAATCTATTACCATATTTGTATAATGAATTTCCTATTCCAGGCACATGTAGTGGGTATACTATTTGGTTCAAGGATATAGGGCTAGAGTCTTTATAGTTATTTTTGAGCATCTAAATGATGATGACCTTTTGGATTCACTTGCTCATTTTGAGAGCCCTTATGGTCTTTGAAATTACCTTATAGAATCATATGGAGATCCTACATCACCATGTTAGCTCCAAAAACATGCATGAATGAACATAACTTTGACATAATGCTTGGATCTTGATTGCTACAATATATGCTTGATAAATCTAATCTTGAATGCTCTTGACAATAATATTTTCTCTTGTGAAAATTCTCTCAATTGTGCTCTTGAAATCTCTAGATTGCTTAGATGAAACTTAGTGAAATAACCTTGTATTTATAGGTATGTATCCTTAATTTCCCATAAATTCAAATATTACTGGACGACATTGAAATATTAATTTGGAGACATCAAAATTCCACCAAAAAATATTTTAAGTTTAGGTTCAAAGGCCTAGGGAGGACCCATTCACCCATGTGTGAATGGGTCCCAGGTCCCTATTCTTGGAACATACATTACTCAAGGTAATGTGTTATGTATTGGCATTAGTTATTGTTGGGTTTCCCCTTTGGAAAATGTAATTTATTAGGCTTGTAGATGTAAAATAGGGCTTATTAAAGCATAACTAAGTTCAATTTGGTTGAGAGGGCCCAAACAAGTATGAAAATCTAAAGGGATACATTTTTCCACACTATATCACCTATTGGAATGACATTATTGAAAGGATCTTAAAAAAATTGGCTAGTTAGAAAGGTAAGCTTTTAAACTAGGCAGGTAAGATCCAACTCCTCAAATCCTCCCTCCAAAATATATTGGTCTACTTTCTTTCTCTTTGTGAGATTTTCTAACTAGCCTACCCAAGAATCTAATGACTAAAGGAAAGCAAAACCAGAAATATGAGGAGGAATATAGTGTATTCCTCTCAAGAATGCAAAGCTATATTCAACTTGAGAATTGAGATTACAAAGGAAATGCCTTGGTTATATAGGCCAAGGGGAGAGATAGATGCAACCAGATTATGGCAAGTGTTGGCATCCTATGAGGTGTGACAACTGACATCATTAAAGGCTCAACCACCATATCCCTATGTAAAGTTAAGCTAGTGTGAAGAGAAATTTAGTGGAGATCTATCTAAAAATGAAATAGTTAGATAAAGTACCCTTTTCACACTAACACCTCCCCTTAAGTGCAACTTAGGGAGAAGTATACAATGCAAAGATGCAAAATTCGGTCTTGGCTACTAGGCCTGATTAGATACCCATGTACATAATAACCTCTCAATGATAAAGAAGGAGAAAACCCAATGGGAAAAAACTCCTATCCGTGAGAGGGTGAATAAAGAAGGTCTAAGTGACCCCCCAGAAGAGATGTGCCTCACCCCCAAGAGAGAACGAAGATGAACATACTTGCTCTCAGTGAAGGGTTTGGTGAATATATTTGCAACTTAATCTACTGTAGGATAGTATCACAAATCAATGACCTACTCCTGAATCAACTGCCAAAGAAAATGAGTATGGATCTCAATGTGTTTGGTTCATTGATGATGGACGGGGTTCTTCAAGATCTAGATGGTGCTTTGGTTGTCACAATAGATGATTGATGACTTCTAAAAGGCGATTCCAAATTTCATGAAGATATTCTAAAGCCAAATAGCCTTAGTGGTAGCACTGAGAAGCCCCCAATACTCAACCTTAGTTGAATAAAGAGCAATGGCATGTTGCTTCTTGCTTTGTCAACAAATGGGGCTAGAACCATAGTGAAAACTGTAGCTGGATATGGACTTGCGATCATCAACATCACCAGCCCAATCAAAATTTGTGTATCCAAGTAAGTCTAAACTTGTGCCTACTGCATAGTGAATCCCATACCGATGAGTTCCTTGGATGTAGTGCAAGATGCTTTTGGCAGTTTTCCAATGAAGCTCATGTGGTTCTGTCATGAAATGTGAAAAACTGCCAACTGCAAAGGAAATGTCAGGGTGAGTATGATTCAAGTAGATGAGGCTACCAAAAAGTTGACGATATAAAGTAGCATCAACTAGTGGTGTGGAACATTTGGCCTCAAGCTTAACTCCAGATAGAAAGGGAGTTGGTGCAGGCTTACAATCAGCCATATGAAAACATGACAAAAGATCAAGAGCAATTTGGGTTGTGCAAGAGAGATCCTAGAAGAGGTCTGAGTGATCTCAATCTTGAGAAAGTAGTGCAAGAGACCCAAGTCAGTCATGGAAAATCTATCATGCAAAGCATTCTTCACAATTGTGATGATGGATGAAGTGCTCCCAATGACAATCAAGTCATCAAAATAGAGAGCCAAGAAGAGAAGAGCATCCTCTTACTACAAGATGTAGACATTTGGATCTAAGTGGCATCTGGAGAACCCAATGGAGAGAACAAAGGAGTCCATTTTGGCATACCCAGCTCGTGGAGCCTGTTTGAGGCCATAAAGAGACTTCCTTAGTTTACAAACCAATGAAGAATCTTGAATGAATCCTTGTGGCTGCTCCATATAAATTTCTTCATGTAGATCTTCATGAAGATGTGCACTCTTCACATCCATTTGATGTACAACCCAACCATGAGCTGTAGAAATAACAAGTAGCAAGTGAATGGAGGTCATTTTGACAACAGGGGAAAAGGTCTTAGTGTAGTCAATACCTGGTACTTAAGAGAAACCTTTGGACACAAGTCGTGCTTTATACTTGTCAACTGAGCCATTCACTACAAATTTGGTTTGATAGATCCACTTACACCGAAAAAAATTTCTTCCCTTAGGAAGTGGAACAAGATCCCATGTTTTATTCCATATTAAAGAGTTGTACTCTTCCTCCATTGCAGAATCCTACTCAGCAATACAAGATTCTTCACGAAATGATTGTGGATCTAAAGCGATGGCAATGTAGGAATGTGGAATGTCGTGATTTTGTGACTGAGTCCTCCTTGTATTTGAAGGATCCCCAACAAGTTCACCTAAAAACTCAAGTGTTTAACGAGCCCAATGAGGCATGGTACGAGATGGAGGAGGATATTTTGAATTCTCTGAAGAGGAAGATGAAATCTCATGATCAAATTGATGACTAGAGGAAGCTTGAGGAAAATCCTTGATGTCATAATCCTTGAAATCCACTATGGAGAAAGGAAGAGTAGAGGATGAGCTAGAAGAGCTTTCCTCAAAATGCACACTATGCTCAATGAAGAGCTCATGTGTTGTAGCATCCATTAGCTGATATCCTTTGACACCATTAGGGTAACCAAAAAAGATGCAAGGCCATCTCTAAGGTTCCAAGGCCTTATGTTTCTCTAAAGGAATATGTGCCCATGGTGGGGAGCCAAAAACTCTAAAGTGCCCCACAAAAATTTTCCTACCACACCAAGCTTCGAAGGGAGTGATGCCCTTTAAAGCCTTATGTGGAACTCTGTTTTGGATGTGAGTAGCACAATTGATAGCGTTTGCCCAATATACAGGTGCAAGGGAGTGAGCATGGATCATGCAACCAACCATCTCTTTTAGGAACCTATTTTTTCTCTTAGCTACACCATTTTGTTGTGGTGTGCAGGAAACAGTATGTTGAAGATCAATCCCTTCAAGAGTACATAATTGCTCAAATCGATGGTTCACATATTCTCTACCATTATCAGTGTAGAGAATTTTGACACACTTTCCAGATTGCTTCTTAGCATGAGCCTTAAACTCTTGAAATCTACCAAAGACTTCTCCTTTGTGTCAAAGAAAGTAGACCCATGTGTATCTGGAATAGTCATCAATGAAGGTGAACAAATAACGAGCCTTACTGAAAGATAACGATGGAAAAGGACCCGCCAAGGTACTATGAACCAATGCAAGGACTTTTGAAGTCCTCCAAGCCTTCCCTTTGTCGAACTTCTCCTCAGGATGTTTTCCCAAGGTACAACCTGAACATACACCATCTAAAAAATTGATTTAAGGAAGACCCATGACCATATTATGTTTGTTGAGTTGCTAAAGATAGCGGTAGTTGAGATGGCCAAACTGCTCATGCCAGAGTTTTCTCACAACATTTGAATGGGTGAGTAATGTAGTGGAATGCAAATCTGGTAAAAAATGAGAGAAAGAATATAAGCAAGACTCATGATTGGCCTTACCAACTACAAGGAGTGCATTATCTTCAAGATTCTTGATGCTAGTAGAATTTGGAGTGAATTCAACTTTTCTACCATTCTAAGTGATTTGGTAGACAGAGAGAAGGTTGGATGACATATCAGGTGCATAGAGGACATCCTCAAATGTACCATTTCTAGTATCAATTGAACCCTTCCCAATTACTTCCACTAGAGAATCATCCCCTATGAGAATGTGGGGCATAAAACAAGGTTCCAACAAAGAAAATTGTTCTTTACTAGAACCCCTATGATGTGATGCATCTGAGTCAAGAATCCACTCTTTTGAAGAATTAGTAATAGCAATAAGTGCATGTGATTTCTCTTTACCTGATTTGGAAGGAGTAGAGGATTGCTGAGCAATAGAAGAAGGCATATTAATGTTGTTCCTTTTAAGAAGATGCTTTAACTCATCGATATGCTTCTTATGACAAGAATGTTTCTCATGACCAAGTTTTGTGTAGTAGCTACAAGTTGGCCTTTCCTTCTTTTGAAAATTCTCCTTTGAAGAGGAGGATTTGGAGTAAAATTTTGCTGCTGAAGATGATTGTGCTTGATTTCTTTGTGACTTCTTCTTGAACTGCTTTTGTTTGTTGTTAGATTTCCTTGATTCTTTTTGACCCTTTGGTTGACCAACCATCAAAGCTTGTGAGTGTGAAGGCTTGAGAAGACCCATTTAAAGAAGCTTACCTTGTTCTTGCATCAACATTTCAGAAAATGAAGCAAAAGGTGTAGTGAATGTGGATCCCATTGTCAACCTATGAGTATGAAAGCTAGAAACAAAACTTGCAAATTCAGGTCCAAGTTTGTTTAGAGTGTTATAGACAAGTTGAATATATTTTTTCTCTAAGCCACATGATTTACAGTGTGCTCTAAGGTCATTGACCTTTGTTACATAATCCTGGATGATATCAAAAGACTTTGGATCAAGACTCATTAGTTCATTGTCAATTTGATAACCATGAAATTCAACAGTTGTACCATAGAGAGTTTTTAATTTGTCCCATGCATCATGAGAATCTTTACATTCTTCAATCTAAAACATGATATCAAGTGAAACTAAACTCCTTAGGAAACCAAGAGATTTTGTATGTTCAAACATCCAAAGTAGTTTTTCCTTATCATTGGTGGGTTCAGTTACCTTCTTCTCAACATAAGGTGTATATCCTAGTTGCATTAAGGCATTCCATGCATTTTGATGCCATGTGTTGTAGTTGTAGGACATGAGCAATGGAAATTTAAATGTACCCATAGTGAAGGAAAAATATAGAACAAAGTATGATAGATGGTCAAGCACAAAGAAAACAAAAGACCCCCCCTTCTTTACTTAGTCAAAGAACCCCCCAAAAAAAATGATTTGGCACTTTATATTTAGTGCAGTTACAAATTTTTGGATTCCAATGCTTTTAGAAATCCTTAAGAAATGAGCATGTTCTAAATGTATACATTTGGTACAATTTCATATGAAATAAACAACATCAATGCAAAGTACACAAGAAATCATGCACTTTCAAAAAAATAATCAACTCAATCCGAGGTAATATGAAAAAGTTATGCAGCTTTGAATTTTGCAAAGTGAGAACAGTGAAGAGTCCTCCCTGAGAATCAACAATTTCTAAAAAATCCATGTACTAAAATGTGAAGCCATCTTCACCAATGCATAGAGCACAAAAAATTTACCCAAATAAAAAAAATTGCACTAAAAACGAAGTTGTGGAACCCGAGCTATGAGCGTGCAAAGTTGACCTTCAAAATCAGTGCATCAACGTAGAGGGGGTATAAAAATCTTCAAAAAACTCCCGCCAAATTTAGCAGTCTGCCAAATTTAGATATCTGCCAACTAGTTGAGAACTCTGTCAAATTTAGCACTCCACTAGATAAAATTAATTTACCTCCAATTTGACCGCTACTTAATACTCCTCCGACTTTGATGACATTAAGAAAATTGTAGGCAAAATTAAGAGAGTAGGTGGATTTATTTTGCTAGCCACTTAAAAAATATTAAAAGTATTAAAAATTTATTAAAAACGTCAGCTATATTAAATGATGGCAGACTTTAATAATTTTTAATATTTAAAAGTATTAAAAATCAGCGGACTTAAATGCTTTTGATTTTTTTTAACA
>VDFB02379084.1:0-29853 GCA_007258455.2 Sequoia sempervirens | reverse complement strand
TATGCCACATGCTTGCAGTAATCAGAATGGCAGTTGAAATCTTGTCTCATACACAATCTGATGGTCACATCATTGCACATACAACATATGGTTTTGGTTTTGGCTGCATGATAAGACTGATTTTTTTCATGCAAATATCTGATTAGAAAAAAACTGACGCTTCCTTGCTTTGTATAAAATGTATCTGATTAACAGTTTTTTTGACAAATTAGTTAATCAATCTGATCATAGTATGAGATTTTGTGACTATAAGATATGATGAGTTAACATTTGAATTTCCATATTGTGTTCTCAGGATGATGCTGTAGTTACTGGCTTAATTATTGTTGCTTTATCCTTGGTTGTAGTTAATGTGACTGGAAATCTAATTTATGATCCTGTTGGATCTATTTTAGCGGGGCAGTTACTTGGAATGGTTTGTTCGCTTTACTTACACTTTTTTCTCATCATTTTTTTTATTAGAGCTTCATGGGAAGATGAATTTACCCTTAGATGTTTAAAGAAATGAATATATTTATATTTTCATTATTGTAATATCTGTATGAGGTGCCTTGAAAATTTTCCATATCTGTACATTTGTATTTGATCCTGAATTTGTATCCATTTCCATGCAACTATGGTATGTTCTATGTTAGATTTATGCAAAATGTTCTTGGTTGGTTTAAATGCAAGTATGTTATTAAGGAAGATTAATGTATTCTAATTAAAGTGTAAGACACTTATTACATTAAATCATTTTGTGAGATAAAGTAAATATTGTACATATATATATATATGATATTTTTACTTATTTAGATTCCATTTCTATATTAAATTCCTTTCACTTTATAATTATTAAAGATCTTTTTGGCTTGCTTAAATGATTGCGGATTCATTGAAAAAGACTGACAGTGCCATTATTGTTATCTAGCCAATGCCATCATCTCTTGAAGGTGGTGGTTTTTATTGAATTGGGTATCTGGATTCATAGTGCATTAGAATGGCAGAGGAAAGATTATCTTTGTTGAAATATAGTAGGGAAGGGTCTGAGTCAATCGCACTGGCCTTTGGTAATATTATTGTGTCTATTGTAGATATAGGTGTCCTGAGCCTCCCTTATGCATTCAGAATCAGTGGATGGGTAGCCAGTGCATCAACCATATTACTTTTAGCACTGTTGACATATTATTGTATGATGCTTCTTGTAAAGTTCTTGTCTTGTTTAATTTCTCATAACAAAGTTGATATTTTTGTTAATAAAATTAATGAACTAATTTTTTTAGCTTTTGCTTTCTTTTTCTATTGGATGGAGCAATTTCCAGTGACTCCAAGAGTCTATTAAAAATAAACCTGGTAGGCTATCTGGCATGCTATTTTGTTTATATTTTTTGTTTTGGTTTTTATGTTATTTTTTAGGTTAAATCTCAGGGTAAGGGAAGGGTCTAAATCAATCACACAGGCCTTTGGTAATATTATTGTGTGTATTGTAGATACATGTTTCCTAAGCCTCCCTTGTGCATTTAGAATTAGTGGGTGGGTAGCCAATGCATCAACCGTATTACTTTCAACACTGTTGACATATTATTGTATGATGCTTCTAGTAAAGTTCCTGTCTTGTTTAAGTTCTCATAACAGAGTTGAGATTTTTGTTAATAAAATGAATGAACTAATTATTTTAACTTTTTCTTTCTTTTTTCTATTGGATGGAGCAATTTCTAGTGACTCCATGAGTCTATTAAAAATAAACTCGGTTGGCTATCTAGCATGTTGTTTTGTTTATATTTTTGGTTTTGGTTTTTATGTTCTTAGTTTTTGGGTTAAATCTCAGGGCAAGCTATGGGTTGCTATAAATACAAGCTTAACAACATTTTGAAGATTTTTTTTAAATTTGGATCATGTTGGTATGCAACCCATAATTATTACATCACAATTTTTTATGAATCATAATAATTAGATCAATTATTGGCTAGCTTATTGTAGTCAAGGGGATTTGAACCTCAAATAGGCTTTCACTAGTGTGCACTTAATATTACATTGCAATCCACTAGACTTACTAGGGATAGTTGGGCTACAATCCATTGAATATGCTAGGGATAGCAAATTCTTATCTTTAGCAAAAGACAAATTCCCATCTTATGAATTAGTTAAGAATTCAGAAAACCCATCCGCACCATCCCCATCTAAAACTAGTATTAAAAGATCATCTTTGAATAAACCCTTGAAAGACTTTTTTTAGTGGTTTAATTAATTTAAGTAAGTTCTCAAATATTTATGAAGAAATACAATTCCCATTTAGAATGAAAAGCCAATTTATCAATAAGCCTTTGAAATACCTTCTATGATGGTCTTTAAGAAAACCTCATTTAATGGTTACAATAATTCTTACAAGCTTTGCTAAAATTTACATGAAGAATCCTTGCCCCATCTGGAATTAGTCTTATAAGGTCATCTATGAAAAAACCCATTAAAGAAAAACTTTTGTTTCATGGTTCCAGTAATTCTTGCAAAATTTATCTAAAGAAAATCATATGTACTTATCACTGATTTTTTCCCTTAAATGATGAAAATTGAAAACCTATTTGTTAGCTTATATTAGGCCTTCATGATTGAAACAATTTTTGAACCCCTACTAAAAATTAATAAATATAGTCTTATTTCTTCATTGTAGATTTCTCGTGCTGAAGGTTGAATATTAGGATTCATGGGTGTATCCACCAATTTTTTGAATCCAAGTTATTATAACATATGTAAGGCTTCAACCTTACTTCTACAAAATAGACTGGCAGACTTCATGGAACATTTCTAGAGATGAAATTCCATTTGTTATTTGTTGCATTAGTCCAAAAAGCATGTATGGAACCTACCATTTAAAATTTTCATAGTTACCTGATATCGAGATATGGACAATGATACAAGGAAAGGGGCACCATTAAAATTAAGATACATGAGTAAATGAGTAAGGGTCGGGGATGTGGTCATCATTTGTTTACTGAAGTTTCCTGGTAACTTTATAAAAAGTGAATCTCATTTGTAAATTATGAATCACCAGGGCCACAAATAGGGAATAGTTGATGTTAGAGTTGGTTACTTTGAGTAATTTTTATTTGAAGTCAAGGAATTCTAGCCTGTGGTTGACTATAACAATAGCTTAGTGTCTCATTGTGACCTTAAATTCTAAGGTAGTTATGCATTGTGTCAGCTTGACTAACTTGATGAAGTGTATGCCCTCCTCTAGCAATTGCTTGTAAATAAAAGTCATTAATGATGCATTTGTAAGAAACTGGAGTAATGTGATTTCAAAATTGTAATCTCTACTCTCTTCATTGAACATTAATTCTTTGTTATAGTATTGTGATTCTTCTATGTCGTTATAATCTTCTCTTAGATCTTACCTTTTTTAAACAGGGGTTCTAACCCATGTAATGATAATATAGAATGGTTTTATAAGGATACAACTATAAATAATAACTAGGATCAAAGCTTAAGGGAGGAAAAAGAAAAGAAACTTATAGTTACTATTTGATGGGTTGTGTATAGGTGAAATGCACGGACAAATTAGAGTAGTTGAGTAATGTAAGTGTATTAACATATGGAGACCTTGCAAGACACACTTATGGAAAAAGTGGGTGTTATGTAGATGAGATAATGGTAATAATTTCTCAATGTGTAGGGTGTATTGCCTACTTGGTTTTTATAGGCCAAAATTTTTCCTAGGTTTTCACAGGATCAACTGACAAGTATTCATTTTTCATATGAATTTTTTTTCTTGTGGAAATTGCATTGGATTGGGTACCCACACTGACATCTACAATCTTTTGGCCATAGTAATTGTCATCAAGGATGATTTGGGTTCATTTCAAGAACTAGAGAAGGAAGATAGCTTCACCAACTATAAGGCCTTGCCATTTTTTGCTAGAGTTGTAGTGTTTTTCTTTGAGGGCTTTAGTATGACATTATCATTGGAAAGTTCAATGGGAGAGACACAGAGATTTGGAAGATTATTGGGTTATGCTTTTTTCTTCCTAGCTACTCTTTATACTAGTTTTGGATTGATAGGATATTTCGCTTATGGTGGTGAAACTCAATATATAATAATGCTCAATCTTCCCAATGATTGGTCTATAATTGCTATCAAGGTAGGTCTTTGAACAACCCTTGTATTCACATTTCCTGTCATGATGCATCATGTTCATGAAATGCTTGATATGAAATTAATGAAAAGTAGTTGGTTCCATAAACTTTCTTATTCATTCTCATGGATGAAAATGGTAGTGTTAAAGGTTCTTCAAGCTGGTAGTATAGATTGATGTGAAAAGTGGAAGTTGATAATCTTTTTTTTTTTAAATCCAATTTTAACATCTCTATATTGATTATTTGTAGGTGGTTAAATTATTATTAACCTTTTTGATTGGAGGACTTTTTGGTTAAATTATTATTAATATTATTATTACCTTTTTGATTGGAGGACTTTTAGGGTGGATTGTTGTGACTATGTACCCATGAGAGGAGTGCATAAAGATGTTAAAGGTCGCTTGCAATGTTACAAGGAAGAATGGATCAGTGGATTCAGTGCAAGATTCAGGTAATTAAAAGTGTTTGCTTTGTTGTTATTCCATTTCTTATTCATAATCAATTCAATCTCATATATTATGCTATGTTGTGAGTAGAATATTGAACCCGGTAACTTATATATTATTTGCTTTGGTTGTTCTTGTTATTGCATTTGGGGAACAACTTAATCAACAAACTAGTAAGGTAAAGTGAGAATATAAAATAAACTAACTAGACAAGAGATTAAAGTAATTATTATTGCTATTTATTCATGACATGTAGTTTTAAGTCAAATTTATTGATCTATGAATATTGGTTCACAATAAAAAAAAATTTTCCTTCCAATAATCTAGAGAGGGATTCTATTGAAGTCCTCACCTTGTAAAGATAACTTCATGTAATTTTTATTGCATATTTGAGTCTGTTGTCTATCGTACTCTATGTGAATATGTTCAATAGGTTGATCTATGCATTGAATTATAAAAGTATGCAAAAGACTGTCTATTAACAGAGTGTAACAAAATAAGTTGACAATTGTATATTTTCTCAGATGGGCTATTGAGTAGTACACACACCTGCATCTACAAGAATTTTTTTAATTATACACTCAGTAATTGGGGGTCAACCATTGGTAATTATAGGAGTAGTTGAGCCTACTATACTTATGTATCACTATTTGTATAGTTTTTCCAAGGAAAGAGAAGAATTTTAGGGTGGATTGTTATACTTATGATGTACAAATGGACCATCCTTTCCACATGGTTGGATGATAGTGCTCCTGAGGAATGTTGTGATAAAAAAGCATGGTTTTTCTTGGGGAAGTCTAGCTTATGAATGTGCCAAACCATAAGAATTTACATGAAGACTACCTTCTTTATTTTTGTTCAGTTGACAACCTAGATAGGACAATTTCAAAGACAAGATATTACATGCATAGACAGTGAATGATCATCAAATTCCATGTCTATTGAAGGAGAGGGACAACAGATTTGTGGAGAATTCTAACTCAATCATTTGAAGGATCACAAAGGATAAAATGTGGCTATTATAAGCTCTTTATTTCACATGGGTAGGGTTGTATAATGGAGAAATGACAGTTGAAGGAATTATTCCATTTTTTATCATAGGTCCACATGCATTTCCTCCTATATAAACATTTGGATAGCTTTTGAATTTTCCTTATCAAATATAATTGTATCAAGTGGCAGTGTTGATGATGTTGCACCTTTTACTCTTATCACCATTGAATCCATTATTGAGGAACTTCACAATCATATTGTAGATTACCTTCTACCATACTCACTATGTTTTGAAGCCTTAATTGGTGTGGAGGGACATTTTTATGAGGCTCATTGAAGGAATGGGATAAATGCATTATTCAATAGACAATATCTTCATGTAAGTACAACCCCAATGGTAGCCTCTCTTAATATAGACCTATTGTAAAGAAAAACATAGTCAACATTCCTCAAGCTCATCATGCAAGTGAGATCATAGAAATAATAAGTTGCAGTGATTGTTGTAGTAATGGAAGGGGTAGTAGATTTGTTTGATAAAAGTGCTTTGAATTTTTATAATTTTGAGTTTCATAGCTTTGTCTCATAGAATCATGACTGAGCAACTCAAAGGTTATAGTGTTATTCTTTAAAAGAGGGCAGTGATGAGTGAAAGTAGTTAAAGTTATTATGATGCCTTTAGTGTGTGCAAATGTTATCTCTAGAGTGAAAATGCATGGTTTCCATTATCTTTGAGATACAAAGAATATGAAGGCACAAAGGTGAATTTCTAACAGTGGCGAGATTTCTCATATTTGAAACACTGCTCAAGGGTCCTAATTTTTGGGGAATTTTGCATTGATTTTGGCAAGGAAAGAATTTAGAAACACATCAGTTGTTTGCAACAGTAGAGGAAAGTGTCTAGATTAGCAAGTCAGTTATTTCCTTCAGTTTGAAAGCTAATTTCAAGGTGTTTGCAACAGTTTATTAGAATTGGAAGCCCTTTCTTCAATGAAAGTTTTTGATATGAGGATTTCTCTTTATAAAGGCTTCTCTTAAGACTTTTATTTTTTAGTTCTTCCTTCTTTTTTCTCAGCAAAAAGCTTGTCTTGTAACTCTTTTCAAAGAAAATCATTGTAACATAAAAACTCCTTTCAAAATCAATAAAATTACTACAGGGTTCCTTCTTAGTTCTCTTGTTTCATTTTTTCAAGAAGTGATTTGATATATAAATTATGATTTCATTTATGAATCCTTTGTTATGTCTCATTCATGAAATATTGGCATAGGAATCTCATGTTAAATGCAGGTCATATGATGTGTTGAGTTGTTTTGAGTGGATGTAATTATGAAGAATCTATTTTCCTTCTAGCAAACAGGAGGACAATGTGAATCTAGAAAAAATGAATGTTAAAAACCACACTAAAAAATAATTTAAAATAAATTGTTTATTTTTTTAATACATTTTTTCATATTGTCTCTCTAGAGACAACAGTTTGGATTAAAGATTTATTGTCTCTAAACAACTATTGTCTCAGACATATCGTCTCTAAACAAGTATTGTCTCTAAAGAGACAAAAAAAGTATGTTTCATATTATCTTTAGAGAGAAATTTTTTAAGACAATAACTTAAGACACTCGCTTAAAGACATTATTTAAGACAATAAGCAAGTTTTTTTTTCTTAAATTAAGACAATTTACTCAAATATTGTCTTAAAAATTGTCTTAAACACCCCCCTATGTAATAGTAATGGGAATGAAGAATAATTAGTTGATAGGCTATTTGTGTCAACTTTGCTCGAAATTTTCATTAGCCTCACCGTTTTTCAGGCTTCCGGTGACTGGGGAAAAGGTGGCGGGTGGGTTATAACTTTGGTCGGAATTTTCATTAGCCTCCCAGACTTTTGGTCTTTTGATGACCATGAAAAAGGTGGTGGAGGCGGTTGTTGGCTGCTTTGAGAATAGAGTGGCATTTGTCAGACCATGTGGATAGAGAAGGTTGCAAAAATTAAATGTTGGTTTGTGCCAAAATTAATTGTTGTATGCTTTGCATGTATTGGGGATCGTCGTAATAACAACTTCCCTTTAACGCATAGGTATGTGCAGGATCATCATGGAAAAAATAGGCCCTTAAGTGGCAAAAAAATAAGAAAAATCAGAGTTAGGCAACTTGACATAAAAAATTGAATAAGTTATCTATATTATATAAAAAATATGTAAGAATAGAATTTGTAGCAAATTGAATGTAGTTTCTAAACTTCTAGGTTTTAAAAAAATAAAAAATCTATTTGGTGAAAATTTGAAATTTCAATGCACTTCAATTTTAGGGAAAATAAAAGCGAGCATCCGTCTGACCACCCTAACCACAATAAAATGATAATATTTTTTTATAATATTTTAGATAAAAGTAGAGACTCATGTCCCAATGTGATATACTTTTTTGTAATTTTTTTCCAAGCAAATAATTAATTATGAATTTTTTATTACAACTTTTAATAAATATAAAAAACTTGTATGTATAACCACCTTAACTTGATCAAAACTTCATGAAATTCAATTTTTCTTTTTTTAATCCTATAGTATATGAAAAATGTTTTGGATTGAAAAAATGTGATACCGTTTGAAAGCTATAAGTGTTTTTCAATCAGTCTCATCAATCAAGACTTTAGTCATAATTTGAATAGAAAATGAATAATAATTACTTAAGTATTAAATTCAAAGTAAAGCATAATTTATATTGGTGGAAAGCTGAGAATCTCCTTTAAAAACCCTTTTCATTTCATCAATTTTGGGTAAAAAAAAGTCATCAGCCACATAGCCATCATATTGCCACTTTTTGGCCTATCATGATCCTGCACATACCTGCCTCGGGGATCAAAATGAATGTTTGGGAAATTTTCAATGAGGCATTGTTTGGTGTCTTTCTATTGCTATACCTGATATGAGAGCCGTGAGTGACTATGGTAAGCTTCCATGATGGTGCAAGTTGGATTAAGCTTTGTGCAGCTTCTACGAAGGTGGGTGGAGGTTATTTTGTGTTTTTTGCAAGGGTGGATGGTTGGAAATGCAAAAGAAAAGTGTTGAATGTGATAATATTTTTCCTAATTTTGTGTAGGAAAGTTGGCGAGAAGATGTGTGTTTGAAGCTAGTGGGAAGAGGTGCATCTAGAAGAAATCCTTAGCAATATTGTTTAATTTGTGGTTGGCGGTTATATTGCTTGATTTTCCATAAGGTGTTGTTGATTATTTCAAATACCTTGTCTGATTTATGGTTTGCATTTTGTGTGCATTGATTTTACATGGATTTGATACTATGATTTTTTTATGGGTTTGTGTTTATGGTTTCCATTATCTGCATATGTTTGGAGGCTTGGAGAAACAAGGTATCCTAGAGAAAGCTAGAGGAAAGAGGTTTGTTCAAAACAGCTGGCAAGAGGTGCATATGCAAAAACTATTTGCCATATTATTTCATTAGAATTTCCATAAGGTACTGTTGATTGCTTCTAATTTTGATAAGGGGCTTTTGAGAAAGCACTATATTGTTTGTGAAAAGGAGTATTGTTTGGTTTAAGGTTCGTGTTTTGTGTTTATTGTTCCACATGGGTTCTTATCTATCAATTTTTGTGTTTTGTGGGTTTCTTTGTCTGTGTCGGTCTTTAAAAAAATATTTTTTGGTTTATGGCTTCTGATTTTTGGTTATGGTTGCAATGGAATAAAATAGTCAATCCTATCTGCTTTGTGTTAGCTTCCATTGGGAATTGTTGATTATAGTTGTGTTGCTTAAGATATATTATTTCATTTTGGAGGTGTTATTGAAAAGGCTATATTTTTTCAATTTTCGTGGAGGTTGTGTTGAGAAAGGAGTGTTTTTTGTATGGGTTTGTGTTTAATGTTTTTATTTTGTGGGTATTTCTACAACAAAATAAAATTGTAGAGGTTATGGAGTTTTTTTCGATTGTTATTGTATAGCTTAGGTTATATTGTGGCTTTTTGCATGTGGGTGGTTGTTGAAAGTAATGTTGTTTGATTTATGGATTTCATTTTCTAGTTATGGTTTAAACAGAATAAAATAATTAATGTTGTTGATTCTATGTTTGGTTACATTAGGTATTATTGATTATTGTTCTTTGCCTTAGGCTATATTGGGTATATTTTAATATCAATATATATATATAACATTAAAATTGTTAAGGTTATGGAGTTTTGGTCGATTCTTATTGTATAGCTTGGGCTATATTGTGGCTTTTTGCATGTGGGTGGCTATTGAAAGTCATGTTGTTGATTTTATGTTTGGTTACATTAGGTATTATTGATTATCATTCTCTGCCTTAGGCTTGTGTATATTTTAATATCAATATATATAAGTAAGATTAAAATTGTTAAGGTTATGGAGTTTTTGTTGATTCTTATTGTATAACCCAGGCTATATTGTTGCTTTCTGGATCTAGGTGGCTGTTGAAACCAATGTTGTTTGATTTATGTGTTTCATTTTCTGGTTATGGTTGGAACAAAATAAAATAATTAATGTTGTTGATTCTATGTTTAGTTACATTAGGTATTATTGATTATTGTTTTGTTCCTTAGGCTATGTTGGGTATATTTTAATATGTATATATGTGTGTATATATATACATATATATGTGTAAATATTTACATATATTAATTGTATGTGGGTCTCTCTTTATGGCTTGCATTTAGTGGATATGTTGGCAATGGGGAGAAATCCTTGACCTTATGTAGTTTTTGTTGATTGTAACTGTCTTGATTTGCCATAAGGTATTACTGATTGTTTCAAATATGTTGTCCGATTTATGGTTTGCATTTTTTGTGTATGGTTTTGCATGGATTTGGTATTGTGATTTTTTTATTAATGGCTCCATTTTGTGGTTATGGTTGCAATGGAATAAAATAGTCAATCCTGTATGCTTTGTGTTAGCTTCCATTGTGCAATGTCAATTATAGTTATGTTGCTTAAGCTATATTGTTTCATTTTGGAGAAGGCGTTGTTGAAAAGGGTGTATTGTTTTAATTTTTGAGGAGGTTGTGTTGAGAAAGAAGTTCTTTTTCTATGGGTTTGTTACTGTCAATTTTCGAAGGGTTTTTGTTTAATGTTTTCATTTTGTGGGTATGTGTGCAATACAATAACATTGTTTGAGGTTATGGAGTGTTTTTCGATTTTTATTGTATACGTTGGGCTATATTATGTCTTTATGCATGTGGGTGGCTATTGAAACCAATGTTGTTTGATTCATGGCTTTCATTTTGTGGTTATGGTTGGAAAAAAATAAAATAAGTAATGTTGTTGATTCTATGTTTGGTTACATTAGGTATTATTGATTATTGTTTTTTGTCTTAGGCTATATTGGGTATATTTTTACAGCAATATATGTGTATATATATACATATATATTTGTACATATATACATATATTAATTTTCCATGGGTCTCTCTTTATGGATTTCATTTAGTGGATATGTTGGCAACAAGGAAAAAGTTCTTAACATTATGTATTTTTTGTCAATTGTTACTATCTAGCTCAGCCTATATTATGTCATTTTCGATCCGGTTATGTTCAAAAGGCTATATTGTTCCAATTTTCAATAAGGTGATGTTCATAGAAGAGAAAATTATTTGTTAGAACAAATTATGTTCCATTTATGGACGTGTTATATGGGTTAACTTTAGATGGGTTTCTCTTTAATGTTTGTGTTTTGTGGGCATGTTTGCAACAAGATAAAATTGTTGAGGTTACGTAGTTTTTTGTTGATTTTTATTGTATGGCTCGAGCTATATTGTGGCTTTCTCTATCTGGGTCATTGCTAAAATAATTGTTGTTTGATTTATGCCTTTGGTTTTTTTGTTATTGTTGGAATAGAATACAATAATTACTATTGTTGATTCTAGATGTTTGGTTACATTAAGTATTATTAATTATTGTTCTCTACCTTAGGCTATATTGGGTGTATTTTAATATTAATATATATGTGTATATATACACATATTATTTCAATTTTCAATAAGGTGTTGTTCATAGAAGAAAATTATTTGTTAAAATAAATTATGTTTCATTTATGGGCATGTTATATGGGTCAACTTTCGACAGGTTTCTTTTTAATGTTTGCATTTTGTGGGCATGTTTGCAAGGTGATAAAATTGTTGAGGTTATGCAGATTTTGTCAATTGTTATTGTATGGCTCGGGCTATATTATGGATTTCTACAACTGGGTCATTGTTGAAATCAATGTTGTCTGATTTATGTCTTTGGTTTTCTAGTTATGGTTGGAATAGAATAAAATAATTATTATTTTTGATTCTATGTTTGGTTACATTTGGTATTATTAATTATTGTTCTCTACCTTAGGCTATAAAGGGTGTATTGTAATATTAATATATATGTGTATATATATATATATACGTATATATGTGTACATATATACATATATTTATATATATTTCAATTGTTGATGCTGATTATATTTATGTATATGGTTTGTCATTGCTAGTTTGCGAGAATGTGTTGTTGAGAATGCTATATTGTTTTAATTTTTTCCTAGGGTTGTGTTGAGAAATGAGTATATTTTAACTTGGGTTTATTTTTGTGAATCTTTGTGGGTTTCTGTTTATGGCGACTATTTTGTGGATATGTTTGGAATAGAATAAAATTGTTGTTGTTATGCACCATCACCACTGGATAGGAACAAAAATTAAAAAAATACATCCTTTTCAACAACATCTTCTCCAAAATGAAACAATATATTCTAAGCTATCAAGATACCAAACTTGATGTATATTACCACCTTCCAAAAATAGAAAACTTCAACATAGACATATATATACATATATATACATTTGATTTCAGAAAGACACATGTCTACACCTTTTGTAACCATCAACGCATTCCAGCCACCTTCACATAGATTCCATAGTCAATGAATGCACTTGCACCTTCACAGAAGCTTGCCATCCTTACTCACAACTACCTTCAACAACAAGATATACCCACATAATGACAACGAACAATACATTTTTGATAATTATATAGACACTTATTCCACAAACATACATATGTATACATAGGTTGATTGAAATGAGGAAGAACAAGAAAAAGGTTACTGCAAAAAATGGAAGCCATAAATCAAAAAATATAACGTTAAGGCAGACGACAACATTGAACAATGCCTCATGCAAAGCAACATGAACTACATAACATTAAATATTTTATTGCATTAAAAACACAAGATAACATCCAACCACCTTCACATAGATTCCACAGCCGATGAATGCACTTGCACCTTTACAAAAGCTTGCCATCCTCACTCACAGTTATGTTCAACAACAACATAAACCCAGAGAATGTCATCCAACAATATTTTTTTGATAACTACATTGACATTCATTTCACAAACATATGTATGTATACATATCCTGACTGGAATGAGGAAAAACAAGGCAAGGGCTAGTGTGGTAAATGGAAGCCATAAATGAAACAAAATAGCATAAGACAGATGGCAACAGTGAACAATGCCTTATGCAAAGCAACATGAACTACATAACATGAACTATTTTATTGCATTGAAACCATCCCAAAAAAAAAAAGACATAAATGAAACAATATTGTTATCAACAGTCACCTAGATGGCCAAAGATGCAAAACACTAAATATCACAGTGAGAAATCCATACAAAAACATTTGCACAAAAGCTTAACCATAAATCAAACAATATTACTGTGAAGAAACTATATACTCTCTTTTCAACGGAACCCTATCACAAAGGAAACACTATACCCTAAAACAACACAACCTGTATAACATTAACTATTTCATTACATTCTAAATATCACACACAAAATTACAGCTTCCAACAGTGGCTCACATGGAAAACCTAGAAAACACAGAAAGCTCCCTATAACAGACCGACTCAAAACCTTCACACGGAGAACACAAATACTAAATGAATCAATATTGGTTTCAATGGTAACCGAGATGTGAAGATTCACCAAAAATACAATAGATTAACTATTTTGCAACCATTCACACAAACTAGAAGCCAAAAATGAAACAATATTTCCAACAGTCATGCAAATGCCAAAACCCACAAAACACAAGAAATCTTGATTTCAAGATTCACCAAGAACACAGCAGATTAACTATTTTGCAACCATTCACACAAACCAAAGCCATAAATGGGAAAATATAGCTAGCAGTCACCCACATGCCAAAACCCACAATTGTTGATTGTTGATGGCTAGCCCAGGTTGTTTTTTTTTGTGCTTTGATATATATTTATATGTATGTGTATATATATATGTGTGTGTGTGTGTGTTTATGTCTATATATATGTATTTATATGTATATGTATGTGTATATATACATATATTTGTATTTATATGTATATATATGTATATATATATATGCATATATATGTATGTATATATATATATGTATATATATATATATATATATATTATATAGATATGTGTATATATATGTATGTATATGTATATGTATATATAATGTCCAAAAAATTGACTATTTTGTTGTGTTGCAACCATAGACGGTAAATGGAAGACACAAATGGGACAATATAGCCTAAGGTGGACATCAACAAAATGAATTTCATAACATTAACTATTTTATTCCATTACAACCATTGCTATACAATGCTGAAAATCACAGTTATAGACCTATGCAAAACCTTTCATGTGAAAGGGTGATCCATATACAAATTATGTGTATACATATATATGTATATGTAGATTTGTATGTATATATGTATATATATACATGTATATTTACATTTATATATAATGTTCATAGATTTTTGGTATATATATGTGTATGTATATATATATGTATATGTATATATATGTATATGTATATATGTGTGTATGTATATATATATGTATATGGATATATATGCACATACATATATGTATATATGTGTATATGTATATCTATAGTATGTGTAGTATGTACATACATATATGTATGTATATGTATATGTATATGTATAATATATATAGTATGTACATACACATATATAGATATAGTATATGTATATATATATATATATGGATATTTGTGTCCATTTTTCTTGGAATTTTGGTTAGCCTCCCCGTGTTTCAGACTTCTTGTAGTCTAGGAAAGGCTGGCGGATGGGTCATAGCTTTGGTCAAAATTTTTGTCATCCTCCCATATTTTTCACCTTCTGATGGTCATGAAAAGGTTGCAGGGGCATTTGTTAGCTACTTTGTGAATAGGATGGCATTTGTCACGTCACGTGGATAGAGAAGGTTACAAAAATTAAACATTGGTTCACATCAACATTAATTGTTGTATGCTTCACATGTAATGGGTATGGTCGTAATAACAACTATTGTTAACCACCTCGAGAAACAAAACGAGTGTGGGAAATTTCCAATAAGGCATTGTTTGGTATTGTTTTGTTGCTATATTTGAAATGGGAGCCATGAGTGATGAGGGTAAGCTTATGTGAGGTGCAAGATTGATTAGGCTTTGTGTAGCTTCTTCAAAGGTGGGTGGAGATTATTTTGTGTTTTTTGCATGGGAAGATGGTTGGAAATGCAAAAAAAAAGTGTCACCTATGCTAATATTCTTCCCATTTTTGTGTAGGGAAGTTGGCAAGAATAGGTGTGTTTGAAGCAAGTGAGAAGGGGTGCTATAAGATTATTTTTTTTGCATGTATTTTTAACTTTGAAACCTATAATGTTTTATTTATGTGTTTTGTTTAGTCATTATCGTTGCAATCCAATGAAATAGTCATTGTTATATAGTATATGTTGAATTTTGTCCTCTATATTGTTAGCTGTTGGTTTTATTGTGTGTACTTTGATTGGAATCCGTGCAAGCCTTTTTGATTTTTGAGCTTCCCACTAAGCGAGGAAAAGGTGGAAAATGGCCTTCCCTTTAAAAAAATCTAGGTTGGAATTCCCACTAGCCCCCGCTCTTTTAATCCTTGTAGTGGTTGCGGGAAGGGTGTCAGGCGTGGTTGTTGGCTGCGATGAAGATATGTCATGTGTCCCCTTCTGTGTTGATAGAGGAGGTGACTAATGTGGATTTTTTTTCCATAGGGCATTGTCCATTTCCCTTGTCTAGTGTTGGATACGTTGTTTCATTTTCACTTTTGCAATCCTAGTAAAAGTATTTGGATTGTCCCTTCAATAGGTTCAAAAAGGTGTTGACCACGTGTATCTGGTAGTTAATGTTCTTTGGTATGTTCAATACAAAGCCTATTGTTATAGGAATTCCTTTTCAAGAATGAAAGAAATAAAAAAATTCTTTCAAACTAAATAACTATCTTCTCAAAAACAATAAATTTGAATGTTTTGTCTCCCTTTTCAAATAATATCTTATTTAATATATAATTCTTATTAAAATAAGTTGCACAGATGCTTTATATGGTGCTTTATTAGGATAACAAGGTGTTGAGAGGGAAATTTTTTCCCATCAAATCTTAGAATAAACAACTTAAGAGTTAATCATGAGGACACACATATAGGTAGATATATAAATATCAATATGTATAGATGTAAATATTTGTTTATGTAGAGACTGCTATATCTAAATAGATGTGTAAACCATATTTTTTCCTTGATATGCAACTGGCTTGATCATAATTATAAAGAGAACAAACATCTAGAATGAATTTCCCCTCATTTTCTTGGACGAGAAAGATAGGAATTCAAACCTTTTGTTGGCTATAATATATTACATAGCTTGAAGAAAGGAATTATTATAGGAAACAAAATCTTTGAATTCATAGCCTCCTCAATGAGCCAGTTGAGGGAAAATGTTGTGTGGGTGTTTGGTCTCTTGAATGCTAGCTAATTTTGAGATTAGTTGTTGTATGGTTTGTGTGTGCTTGAAATACTTGTGATCGTAGTTGTTGTTTATCCAATTATATATAAAGTGTGAGATGAAAGATTGGTCTTGCTTTATAGTGTACTTAATGTATGGAACAATATAGCCTACAGTCACCCACATGCCAAAACCCACAATTGCCAATTGTCGATGGCTAGCCTAGGTTGATTTTTTTGGCTTAGTTTGTTGATGTGTAGTTTTTTCGTGCTTTGATATATATTTATATGTATGTATATACATACATACATACATACATATATATATATATATATGCATATATTTATAAAATAAAACTCAACACAATAAGGCATGCTCTCCACCCTACCATATTGGGTCATGGAGCCTCATGGGATCTCACAAAATCCTCGAGCAAGAATATGCGTTGCCCACCACTCTGATCAATGGTGAAATGAATATTGCTTATTACACTCAATATAGTGTACATGAGGATGTGATTGTCTATTTCACCATTGTCACTAATTTTCTAGTCTCACCCACATACCAAAACCCATAGAATAGAATAAATCTTGATATCAAGATTTACCGAAGAAATAACAGATTTAGTATTTTGGAACCATTCATAGAAAATGGAAGCCATAAATAAAACAATATAGTCAACACTCGCCCGCCTGCCAAAACCCATGAAACTATGTATTCTTTTGAACAACAATCAACACAATCAAAGAATATTGGTTTCAAGAGCCATCCAGATGAAAAAACTTGCATAAACACTCGAATTCAACATAGGAAACACAAACACCAATAAAGATGTTGTTGGAAAACCCAAATTGTTGCAATTTTCAATCAGGTTTTGTTGAGGAAAAAACAATATGTCTTCACATGGCCTTCAAAAACCAATTTTTTGGGTATAGGATTATGTTTACTCCTTCAACTTTGTAGCCATGTCTACAAGGGAATTACATTGATAATACTATTTAGGCTTTACATATATACATATACACATATATGTATATATATATATAGAGAGAGAGATCTACATATATATTCACATATAGTTTGTTGAGAAATGAGTGTACTTATACTTTTGTTCCTCATTGAATCTTTGTTGGTTCCTCTCAATATATATATATATATATATATATTTGTGTGTGTGTATGTATGTACACCAACCATTACCACTACATGCACTTGCAACTTCATATAGGCTTTCCCTCCATGGTTACAACTACTATATATATCTACATATATACATGTCTATATATGTATATCTCTATGCTTTGCCTGTACTAGTGATGGTCATAATGATAGCTACCATTTAATGCCCTAGGGAACAAAACAAATCTCTTAGAGATTTTCAACAAGGCATTGTTTGGTGTCGTTCTATTGCTATACTTGATATGGGAGCCATGAGCAATGAGGGTAAGCTTTTGTGAGGGTGTAACTTGGATTAAGCTTTGTGAAACTTTTGTGAGGCTAGGTGGGGGTTACTAAAAACATAAAACACAATAAAGAAACATTATTTCCTTCCCCCAATGGCAGCTATGCAAAACTCATAAACCAAGCAATTTACAATAAGCTACAGAGCAACAATCAACAATCCCCTTTTGAAAATAACATATATTTTTTTAGAAATACTCCATGAACATTTTTTCCAATATGCACCTCTTCCAAGTTCCTTCAATTACACCTCTTCCCACTTGGTTTCTCTTCCCTCTGTCGTCTCTCCATGGCTTGCTAAAAACGAACATAAAACTATCACAACCCACCACAACTGTGAAAATTTTGTGAAGGTGGTTGGAGGTTATCTTTTGTTCTTTGCATGCGGTGATGGTTGCAAAAGGTGTGGGTTGTGATAATTCTTATATATATATATATATATGTGTGTGTGTGTGTGTGTGTGTGTGTGTGTGTGTGTGTGTGTGTATATGTATGTATTTATGTCTATATATATATGTACATATAAATATATGTGTATATATATGTATATATGTGTGTGTATATATATGTGTTTGTGTGTATATATATTTATATCTATATTTACATATATATATATGTATATGTATATATATGTGTGTGTATATATATATATATATATATGCACAATATGTTATTGAAAATTGAACAAAAATTCACTTAGTTCTTTGAGGAATTTAAACATAGATGTTACTTGCACCATCAACACTACACGGAAACCATACAATGATTACTATTGATTCCATTTTGTTGGCCTCATCTATTTCCGCACCAAACACTTTTTAAATTTAAGAAAAAAAAAACAAAACAACACCTACTACATGGTGCTAGAGACCTAGAACTGCGAAGGCTAGAAAAAATTCCAACCAATGTTTCTCATGGCCCAATGCTAATTGTTGTGTGTAGATTTGGCTATATACTTTCATTTACAATGCATAATAAAATAGCTGATAGTATATAGTTAATGTTGTTTTCCAAAAGGCATTCTTTTCAATAGGGCAGTGCTCGGGAGGCTGTACTGTTTGAATTTTTCATAAGGTCTTGGTGAATACATTTATGTAAGTATATCTACACACACACACACACACACACACACACATATATATATATATTCATTGTTTATCATAGAAAGGACAAAAAAAACTAATGGATAGAAATAACCTAGGCTAGCGAACAACAGAGTACAATAGAAAACTGGATTATGTTAAGAATTTTATTTTGTTACAAACATAGCTAGAAAATGGAGGTCATAGAAAGAAGTTGACAAAAAAATTGGCATTCATAGATCCATGCAAACCACTACATTTTTATCCAAAAAAAGGGTTGGCAAAAATTATCACAGGTCACACTTTCAATTTGCTTTTCAAAATATCATTTCCTACAAACATAAAAAATATCCTCTAACCATCTATAGAGAAGTTCCTATTAAGCTTTCCTTATGACACTTAGTATATAGTCCATCACTCTAACAACTACTTTTCTATGGCTGAAGAAATAACAACTAGAAATGTGTATTTAATGCATGCTTGCCCCATTGCTGATAGCTATCTTGAAGAACAAGCTATACCTAGAGAATGACACCCAACAATGTGTTATCGAAAGTTGAAACAATATATTTTTTCTTAGCGAGACCCTCTAAGAAATAAATCAATATAGCTATAGGGAAATTCCCTATCAAACATTGTGCAAGCATTTGTTATCTTTGTGACTTCTTGAAAAGGCAGCTACTGCTTATACCTATTGTCACTACACGGAAACCATACAAAAATTAATGTTGATGCCATCTCACTGGCCTTATCTATTGATGCAACGAATGTTTTTAATATAAAAATCAAAATAGAATCTGCCAGCTTCCTTTTCTAGCCACATTGAATGGAGGCCAAAAATGACACAATATAGCCTTGTTAGACAACAACAGTGAACAATGCCTTGTGCAAAACAATATCAATTACATAACATTTACTATTTTATTCCATTCCAACCATTGCCACAAAAATATTTCTTGCAATAGTGACCCATATGGAACACCCTCAAAACATAAAAAAACTTGCAGTAACAAAGTGAGTCAAAGCCTTTGCAACAAAATGTGAACAATTAATGAATCAATATTGTATATATATATATATATAAATCCTCCTCCACAAAACATGAATGATTAATGAATCAATATTGTATATATATATATATATATATATATATCTAATAGTGAAGAATGCATTTTGTATAACAATATAAACTATACGATATTAAGTATTTGATTATGCATTGCAAAGAGTGGAATATAGCCAAAGCTGGCGAACAACAGTTAGATTGTGTTGTGGAGAACAACATAAACTATTTAAATATATTGCAACCAGTTACATAGAACAAGAGCCATAAATGAGAATATTAAATTTTGTTGTGTGTAGATTTGTATTTATGCCAAAGTAGATGTAAGCAATGTACATATGTATTCTTCCCAATGTTTATTGTTTTCTAAAAATAGTTATTTTTCTGAATCTTGATATGGCATACTTCAAATGTTATACTCCATATTAACTATTATATACAACATTGAATCCTTTTTCATAATTATTTATTTTCCTTCGTACTCTTGGTGTTTCTATGGGAAAAAAGGAGAGATTTTAAAATTGAAATAGTGAACTTGGAATAAAAAATTGTACGTTAAGTATTATTTGAATCATTGAAGCCCTTGCTATTATTAATCCTTTCCTGTCATATTGTTAATGCCCGTGTAAAAAAAAAGAGTGCCCATATTGTGTTTTGAAGTCATAGACCTTCTAGCCACCTACAGGTATTGCAACTCTTCATTCCTAAAAGAGCAGACACAACAATGTCAGTGGCCTCTAGCTCTTTTGAGGCTGGCAAACAATCCTCAAGTAATAGTCCTATAAGTGGGTTTGTTGTTTAGTTTATTGCTGCTACCAATTATCTTGACAGTTTCTCAAGTCCACCAAACAAATAAAAATAATAATTCATTTGAATCAACAATTACTATGATATATGTTCTAAATTATTTATATTTGAGTTGTCTGTCTTGTTTCCCCTTCAATTTATTGGCCATTTTTGGAGTAACTTAGATCTTAGAGGGAAAAATGTCTTAGTTTCCAAATGTTTCAATATTATTGTTTCCTTTTAGAGTTAAGTCATAGTTATAAATATGTCATTGCTACCACTATGCTGAGTTTAATTCCCTTGTAGGCTACAAATGTGAATCCAACCTTAACAAGAGATGCACTATGCTTTATAGATGTTGGCGATGTTGTCCCATCTCCACTCCAACTAATGTCTTACCAAAAAATAGGAGGTGATCAAAGCCCAGTCGATCGGTACAGAGTCATCCTGTCTCATGGAACCCACATGCAGATGGGAACTTTTCCTGCAAAATACAATGACCTTTTGTTTATAGGTGAATTGAAAATAGGTTTGATTGTTTGCTTGACAAACTATTTGTCTAGAAAGCTACGGGAATTGAGGTTTGATATAATTTTTCCTTGCTCATACTTGTAGTTTCTTGCTTCCTTATTTGTGGGGGCTGCCTTTTAAAGTATTTAATGTTCATTTGAACATTCCAAGGAAATTGTCATACTGTCCCTAGATGTGAAGATGACAGATTTCCAGCTAATTGGAAAACCTAAATATTTGTTTAGAGATCAAGAAGAAGAAAAAGTTGGTTGCAAGTTGCCCTCCCAATCCAAATGAGCCTCCACCTTTGGAATTAATACATCGCCAAGGCAGGAAGATGCTCCTGCAAAAATCATCCTTGTTAAAGGGTTGAATGTTTACCAAACCAAATGGATGATAAAAGGTCATGTAACAACAAAAAGGGATATGCACCATTATAGCAAGAAAGGGTGCAAGGGGTGGGTATTCAACTTTAATATCATTGATGATGAGGGCACATAAATATAGATTACATGCTTTAATGAGATTTTAGACATGCATTATGATAAGATTGAGGTGGGATGTACTTATTATGTGTCAAAGGGATCGGTGAGACAAGCAGACAAAAAATTTAATTAGCTAAATAGCCAGATAGAAATCATTCTAGATCAAAGTTCAATGTTAAATGATGTGATGATGAGGCCTTTGTGCCAAAGAAATTATTTAATTTCACACCATTAAACGAAATTGCAAATTGCACTAATAAAAGTTTAATTGATGTTATTGGCACTATGGTGCATGTGGGAATGGTTTCGACTATACAAAGAAAGGATCATTCCCAAACAATTCAGAGGATTGTTAAACTTAATAATTTGTCATCCTTTTCAGTTGATGTTAATTTGTGGGGCTCAATCTAGGAAACAAAGGGTCATGAGTTAGAGAGGTTGTACACCCCTGATTTAACTGTCATCCTTGCTGTAAAAAATGCACATGTTGGGTACTTTAATGGAGCTATTCTAAACACAGCCGCAGGGACCCTTCTATATATAAATCTTGACATACCAAATGCACAACCATTGATTGAGAGAGGATATATTGATCCACCTATTGTTGAGCCTCCTTGTACAGTCCCTCAAAAGCTTGCTTTGGAAAATGGGAGAGTCACTATTGCATATATGTTCAACCACTGCCTTGGCTTTCCAGAGACTTTGCAAGCTACTCTCAAGGCAATAGTAAAATTTATAAAAATCAATGTATTTTGTTATGTTGCATGCCCATTGGAGGTGAATGGTAGGCAATGCAAGAAAAAGCGTGAACAATCTAAGCAAAATACATGGTTCTTCCCAAAATGCTAGACAATAATAGTTGACTATGATTTTTGATATTTATTGCAACTAAAGATCAAAGACCACATAGGTGAGCTTTGGGGAACTGCTTTTGATGAGGCTGCAACAAGCCTATTACAAATGTCAGCAAAATAGCTTTACATGTTGCAATATTAGTCTATGCTAAAATGAGTGCTAAGTTTGTTATCAATGCTGTAACCTACACATCATTTATTTTCACAATTCTAATCAAAACTCAAACTTATAATTCAGAAAAAAGAATAAAAACAACAATAGTGAAGGTTGCAAAGCTTAACTTTGAAGTTGAGTGCAAGCTCTTACTATCAGATTTGTCTGCTATTTCTCCCACCATGCAATAAGCTCTAGAGATAGTTGTTGTACTACCTTGAACACCAAAACAACCATGACTAATTGGGACTTTTCATATTTCTTTTAGTTCATGTTGGCTGGACATTTTGTTTGTTTAATCCCCTCAGACTGCTTGTTGCATCAAAAAGACCTTTCCTTTCTACTGCTATTGCTTTGTTGTTTGTTTGAGTGGTTGTATATTAAGATAATGAAGTATAACTTATAATGTTTAAGTAAAAAAGATACGGTTATTTTTTTTTCTTTTATTTATGTTGGTTATAATTTCCTTACGTTTTAAGTGTATATTTTTTATTTAATTTTATACTATTTATTTATATAGAGTTCTTATCCTTTTTAGGAGATGTATTGTTGTCTACGCCTACTCATATATCTACTTGTGGACATAGTTGTATGTATGTGTACATTCACATATGCATATAGATAAATATACATGCATGCAATTGGGATTTACCTATGTTAAACAACTTCCTGGTACAAATGTGTGTAGATATTTTTTTTTGTGTTGGATATCTATGCATATATGCATACACAATTCAATATTTACAACTATCTATGAATTTTTTAAACATAATGTTGTTTTTATCTTGTTTACAATGTTCTTAGTGCATAGAATATCTTGACAGAGTTCTATGTAGACATATGTGTCCATGATGTATTTATCTATGTAACTATCATGTCTGGATATTCATCTAATGCTTACCAAGTCTTATTGTTATTGCTTTGTGATCCCTAATGATAGTGCCATGCTAGATGTGGATGTAATATGGTTCTTGGTTATAATGTCTGTTATGTATGTTATGCAGCTCAATCCACAACCTACTGCTCAAAAATGCATTTTTTAAACTACCACAAACTGCTCAATTAGTTTGGTGAGTTTTAAATGCAAAGTATTGTTGCAACCATTGGCAATATATGTAGCACATACATGAGACAATGTTTGCATTGTAAGTTGTGCAAAGTGATGCTTGTTTCTTGTGCACACGCAAATCAAATAGCTCAAGTTATACAGGTTGCCTTGTTTTTTGTAAGGGAGAGTTGACTGTTGTTATATGACTTAGGGTATATTTTTCTCTTTTTGGTAAGGTTGTATTGGGACAAACTATATATTTTATTCAAACCAATATTCTTTCATTCATGGATAAGACTTTCTAGTGTGCCCCCTGTGATAATTTTTTTCCAGTGCTCCTCTTAAAAAATAAGCCAGCGGTTTACATGGGCTTCTCAGCATGAATTTCTTTCTATGCTTCTTTGTATGGCCTTGATTTTCTGCCTATGTTTGCAACCGAACAAAATTCTTACCATAATCCAGTTTTCTTTTTGTGGTCTGTTGCTTGCTGCCTTGCATTTTTTTACCCATTGGTTTGCCAATCACAATCTTTTTGTGCTTTGTGCAATAAAAAATGCATACATATATGTGCCTCTTCAGAAAGGCTTAGATTTTCCTCAAAGGTTAGGCATACAGTAACATTGTACTCAATAGAAAGCAAATTAATTGCTCATTTGAACTATGTAGACCTTCCTTTGTATTTTTCTAGAAACTATGGGATACATACCAACAATTACAGTGCACTATAAATCAAACAAGATGATCTTCTCCAACCAAATTTTTTATTCTCATCATCATCAAAAGTTGCTCTTCTTTATGGTAAGTGAATTGCTTCTCCTTTCCTCTTCACCTGTATGCATATAGAATCTGCATGCTCTCTCAATTCACTTCATTATCATTTTTTATATGTGACATGTAATTATCCTATTACATATATTTTTCTTATCAATTATACAACCACTTACATTTCATGTTTTAGATATTTCTTGCCAATAAAACATGTTTGCAGTACCAAAGTTCACAGTTTACTTCTATGTAGGTTTATCCCACTGAAACGATTTTAGTTTACAACTACATTGTATTCATTTGCAAGATGTAGGGATCCCAATAAATGCTAAATGGCTTTACGATTCCACATTCACATGTTGTATGTCCTTCACATATTCCATATGTGTATAATGTAAACCTACGTATCTTTTTTTCCGTTTCTCATTTCACAACTCCATGTCAAATTATAAAAAATGTATAACATTGATTTCCACTAAACCGATTCCCTCAAGTGCCATAGCATTTCCTTCAACATTCACCAAAGTGGTGGAAAATTAATGTTACTGCTCAGTGGTTTGGTCATATCCAATGATGCTCCATGACCTAATATGGTAGGGTGGAGAGAAGGATTCCTTTCCTATGTCCAGACTCCAATCCAATCCATACACAAGGCATTTCTAGATTTTATTTACTTACATTGTTCTACTGAAACTCCATTGTATCTCATTTGTAATTAATTCTATAAGTCTTTATATTTTTTCATTTGTTTATTCTCTAACAACTGAAACAATTGTCCTTCGTAGGCCTTTTCATGCGATTAGATCTTGTATTGAGTCATTGGCGGCTGAAACATTGCTCTCACCATTGACCATAGTGGTAGATAGTTTATTTTCTTGCTCGGGGGTTTGGTGAGAGTGCATGATGCTCCATGAGCCAATATGATAGGGTGGAAATTGAGCCTTATTTTTTTTTTAGCATAGTGCATTTTGCCACACACACCAGGTATGGCTAAATTATAATCACTCCATTTATCCCATTGCAAGTAGAGAGAAAATTATCTATTATAAAATATACAAAGTCTTTGATATATTTTTATTTACATATCATCTATCAATAAAGCATGATCACTATAGTAAAATTCATACTTTGTATATACATAGACTGTATATGGTGTAACCTTTGCACTTAATTTTTTGCATAGGACTGTAGCTGTGAGTTTTACCTTTCCACCACGATGGTTGTAATGGAATAAAATAGTTAATGTTATGTGGTTCATTCTATTTTTGCATAATCACCACAGTAAACTTCACAACTTTTTGTTATTCTTGCAGACCATATTCCAGCCATAATGCAGTGTTTGATGAACTAATGTGTTACAAATAACCTTTCAAAATAATGATAGTGACTGTAAAATCAGTGATAATGGTCAAATAGACAATCATATTCTCATGTACACTATATTGATTGTAATAAGCAATATTCATTTCACCATTGATCAGAGTGGTGGTGAATGTATATTCTTGTTCAGGGGTTTGGTGAGAGTCCATGAGGCTCCATGACCCAATATGGTAGGGTTGAGAGTAGGCCTTATTGTGTTGAGTTTTATTTTATAGTTTTTATGTAAACATTGCTATCTTTCTCACATAGGATTCACAAAAAAATTTAAATGTTTTAGGTTGTGGTTACAACGTACTAAAGTAGTTCATCTTATATACTTTATGTTAGCTTGCATTAGCCATTATTGATAATTGATCTCTTGCTTAAGCTATATCATTCCATAGAGGAGGTCGAGAAAATATTGCGGCTATATAGGAGGCCAACAAAATGTAATCAGCATTGATTGTTGTAGGGTTTTCGTGTAGTGGTGATCATGCAAGTAACATCTATTTTAAAGTCCTCAGAAAAGAAAATGATTGTCTATGTAGTTATCGATAATGTATTTTTGAGTGTCATTCTCTCAATTTATGTTGTTATTGAAGGTAGTTTTGGAGGCCAGTGAAACAACATCAACATTAATTGTCATATGGTTTCCACATAGTGGTGATGGTGAAAGTAACATTTGTTTTAAATTCCTCAATAAACAAAACAAATGCCTCTCCAGTTATCGATAGTTTATTGTTCAAGTTCATTGTCTAGGTTTCTATTGTTGTTGAAGGTAGTTGTGAGTGAGCATGGAAAAGTTCTATGGAGGTGCAAGTTTGTTCATTGACTATGGAATCTCTATGAAGGTGGTTGGATATTATCTTGTGTTCTTTGTGGTTGGTGATAGTCGATGACACTCCATAATCCAAAATGGTAGGGTGGAGAGCATGACACCTTTTGTGTGTCTAGACTACAATGCATTGTGACCAGAAGGTTTGGCCTTTGCAGTAAGTTTTTTGCATAGGAACATGGGTATTAGTTTTTAGCTTTCTGTCATGATGGCTATAATGGAATAAAATAATTAATTTTATGCAGTTCATTCTATTTTTGCATAATCAACATACTAAACATCACACTTTTTTGTTATTCTTGTATACCATATTCCAACCATAATGCAATATTTGATAGACTAATGTCTTACAAAAAACCTTTCACAATAATGATAATGGCTGGAAAATTAGTAACAATGGTCAATTACTCAATCAGATCCTAATGTACTCTATATTTATTGTAATAAGCAATATTAATTTCACCACTAATTAGAGTGGTGGACAGTGTATATTCTTGCTCGAGGGTTTGTTGAGAGACCATGAAGCTCCATGACCCAATATGGTAGGGTGGAGAGCATAGCTTATTGTGTTGAGTTTTATTTTATATTTTTTACATAGAAATTGCTATCTTTCTGACATAGGATTCATAAAAAACTCATATGCTTTATGTTATAGCTTACAACATAGTGAACTAGTTGGTCTTATACACTTTATGCTAGATTCCATTGGGTATTGTTGATTATTGTTCTCTTGCCTAAGCTAGATAGCATTCGATTATTGAGAAGGTACTATCAAAAAGGATATGTTGTTTCAATTTTTTATAGGGTTGTGTTGAGTTAATTTCAATTCCCTCTTGCTTTCCCTTTATACTTTTCATTTTGTGCTTAAATTTTTAAATTACCTCACCGATCATTTGATTGCTCTTCTCCGTTGGGAGAGATAGTTCAAGAACTTGGGTGTTGATATTCTAGTTTATATGGTAAACAGATGGATGAACTTTACAAATCAAGTTCAACCAACTATGAAGATGAAGTGATTGTAACTGTGGTTATGAATCAACATCCTAGTTCTTGAACTCTCTTTCCCAAGGCAAAATAGCCGATGACGCTCCATGAGCCAATATGGTAGGGTGAAGAGCAGACCTACTTTTGTATGTCCAAACTTCAATCCATTCCCTATAGAAGGTATGCCTAGATTTTATTTACTTACCGTGTTCTACTGCAACTGTATTGCATCATTTTTGTAATTAATTATATAAGTCTATATTTTTTGAATTATTTATTGTGTACCTATGGTGTGTGTTTATCACACTGACACTTTTTTGTTATTCTTGTAGACCCTGCACCAATAATAATATAGTGTTTCATGAAGGAATGTTTTACAAACAACCTTCCCGGATAATGATAGTGAATGTAAAATCAGCAACAATGGTAAAATAGACAATCATATCCTAATGTACTCTATATTGATTGTAATACACAATATTCATATCGCCACTAATCATAGTGGTGGCCAATCTATATTCTTGCTCCAAGGTTTGGTGAGGGTCCATGAGGCTCCATGACCCAATATGTTAGGGTGGAGAGCAAGCCTCATTATGTCAACTTTTACTTTATATTTTGTATGTACAGAGTAAAATAGTTGATCTTATACACTTTATGTTAGATTCCATTGGGCATTGTTGATTATTCTTCTCTTGCTTATACTCTACATCACACAAATAATTAATTTGTTTTAACCAAAATTTGTCTATGGTACTTTGTTACTAGCTATGAAAAGATTCTTAGTTTGTATAATTAAGAATTGATGTAGTTGCCAAATTATGGGGTGTCCTTATATATTCATAAATTCAACTAATAATATAGCACAATTATTATTTCCCATCTAAATACACATTAGTAATGTCATCAATTATTTAGACATTCAACCTTATCCATAATAGTATTATTTTTTGATTAACTAATGAAACTTAATGATATTGGTATTTTTTTTAGATTGTTTTAACTATAATTGATGTAGGGTTCTTTGTTACTAGCTATGAAAAGATCCTTAGTTTGTATCATAAAGAATTGATGCAGCGGCTAAATTATAGGGCACACTTATATAATGATGAATTCAACTAATTTTGTGTCAACATTATTATTTCCCAACTAATTGCACATTAGTAATGTCATCAATTTAGACATTGAACCCTATCCATAATAATATTATATTTTGATTAACTAATAAAACTTAATGATATTGGTATTACTTAATGAAATCATTTCAAATTTAATAATATATATATATTTTTTAATTAACAACTTAACTACATAATATTATTACTTACCCCGCCAAACCAATTACCAATAATAATGATGTTATCACCAAATAATTAATTGAATATTAATACAATTTTTCTTCAACCAAACCTCTATATGTGTATATATATATTCTACAAAGTTACTTTTTCACCAACTATTGTTTACACATTTTATCCTTTAAATACATATCCTCCTTTCAACCCATTAGGAATAACACCCTCCTTTGGTCCCCATTATAATTTAAAATAAAATAATTATGCTAAACTGTAAGGTAAAAATGGGATACAATATTGTTCCCACTCGATCACTTTAATGATCGCCCATAATATATCTAGCAATCCATTGTATTGTTTGTTGTATTCCCTACTGTGTAACTATATTATCTACATCTACATATAGCTACCATGCCCACTCATGCCATTCATATTCTAATGTTTTTCCACAGACACTGTCTGCACATCACTTGCCTTTCATGTCGCTCTCCGCCTATCGGCTCATTATTGCGTGTTACGACACGGAACTGCTAGTATATATTATGTTTGTACTTGTACTTGTGTTCAGCTTGAGAAGTGCGTGCTTAGGAGAAAGGGATTTCAACAACAAATCACTGGTTGCCTTATCATCGGCTAATTCTACTGACGTGGATTTGAACATGGTGGATGTTACAACATTGGGTGCGAAGGGCGATGGAGTGAGAGATGGCACCAAGGTAATGTTTATATCTACACTACTTAGGTTGTCATGTTCTCTGTTAGGTATTGAAATTTTTTGTGATTGAATATTAAACCGGTAATGTGAATGAAACAGGCATTTCAGGCAGCATGG
>VDFB02379083.1:0-15707 GCA_007258455.2 Sequoia sempervirens | reverse complement strand
CTCCCATGCTAGAATAATGATGCTTAGTATGAGGCTTTGGTCCATGGTTTTTTCTCATAGAATGGATCGACGTGAAGAGAGTACAAGTGTTCAAAGACTCAAAGTTGGTCATAAGCCAAGTTTGTGGGTAGGTGATTGCCAAAAATGTAAGAATGAGGTCTTATAGACATAATATGGGATTTGATCAAGAGCTTTGAAGCTTTTAACATATAGGTTATCCCACAATCCAAAAATAATGTTGTTGATCAAATGGCTTTGATTGGTTCACAACTTGAGCCGATTTTCAAAGCAGAAACAATACAAAATGCAGTGTAGATCATCGTCCAACCATCATTTCCTGACAATGATCAGAACTAGCAGGTTTTTGAGGATGACATTCAGATTCTGGATTTTTTACAAAGGTTAGAGAAATCTCTTGATCATCCACAATCCAAAGCTAGAAGAGCTACGAAAGGACAAGTGATCCTTTTTAAAGGGAAATAAGCTCAGACGTGAGGTTTGATTTCTCTCAAAAATAGTTTTGACTGTGAAGATGCAAGGAATAGCAAACAAAGGTTCACTACTGATGCAAAAGACTATGAGGATCCCGATGTTGGAAATGGAAGAAGTTAAAAATTTACAAGAGACATCTCACAGAAGGGAAAAGAGAGAATAAAAGGACTATGTTCTAGATATGATGGGGTCATGGCTTTGACCTATGATGATCTTAGAGGATATGATCTAGTCATAATTCATCATACTATCAACTTGGCCAAAGCCTCAAAGCCCATCCACTAGAAATAAAGGCTATTCAATCCAAAGGTTGAAGCACTAATGGCACAAGATCTTACCAAATTAATTGAATCAAGGATCATATACCCAATCAAACATTCTACTTGGGTATCCAATCTTGTACTAGTGCAGAAAAAGAATGTTGATATTCAGCTTTGTGTGGATTTAAGGGATTTGAACAAAGCTTCATTAAAAGATCACTACCTTTTTCCCTCAATGGAGCATATTCTATAGACCGTGGCCAAATCAAAGACATTTTTGTTGCTCGATGGTTTTTTGGGGTATAACCAGGTCTATGTAAAAGTAGAAGACCAACACAAAACAATGTTCACTACCAAGTGGGGAACGTTCATATACTCAAAAATTCCCTTTGGACTCTCCAATGTTGGTGCAAATTTTTAGTGAGAAATTGATATCACCTTCAAGGGGTTGATTAATCAAATCATCTTAATATATCTGGACGATGTGACTATTTTTTCAAAATCAAAGGATGATCATTTTGACCATCTAAAAAAGGTCTTCTAGAAATTCCCACAGTTCAATATTTCCTTAAATCCCTAGAAATCTTTGAAGTGCCACAAGAAAAGCTACTTGGTTTCATGGTATCAAAAGAAGGAATAGCCATAGACCATGAAAGGGTGAAGGCTATAATAGAGCTACCACTGCTAGTTGACCAAAAGGGGATACAATCCTTTTTGGGAAATATTTATTTTGTTAGTTGTTTCATTTCAGACTTCACCTGCATCACAAGTCCTATCACGTTGATGGTAAAAAAAGAATATAGTGTTCAAATGGACTCTCAAAGGAAAGCTAGATTTTGATAAAATAAAGGAAGCCATCTTCACAACCTTGGTGTTAGCTAACCAGACTTCACCAAGGATTTCCTACTCTATGTCTATAGTGGCCAACACAACATAGCCTCAGTGCTCGCTCAAAAAGATGAAGAAGGAAGCAAAGATCATCCCATCGTTTTCCACTCTAGGACTCTCAAGGGATATGAAACCAGTTACAATTTTGATAACAAACAAGCCTTTTCTATTGTTAAAAGCCTCAATAAATTTTGAAACCTGGTATTAGCCAATAGAATCACCATCCTCATCGCCCATTAGAGTGTTCAAGAATATATCACCAAAGGAAATATAACTAAAAATATGGCCAACTAGATCACCAAAATCTTAGAATACAATATAGACATCCAATCGACCAAGCTGGTTCAGGGAAGAAGTCTTTGTGAATACCTTGTGCAGGAATTAAGAGTAGAGAAAGAGATAGACTAGATCTATACAAATTAGTTTGAGTCTAGTGAGTCATGGGTGGTGGATCAGGCGCAATATATACAAAAAGGGTAGTACCTGACCAACATTCCACCTCATAAAAGATGCTACTACCAACTGCACAAAACATATTAAACTCATGGGAGGTGAATTTTCCACCTCAACTAGACCTTAAGCATTTTATCTTCAATTTTACTTCATTTTCAATGATAGCTTTGAATGCTTTGAATGCTTTGAATCTATCTAATGCATATAATTTCTCTCTAAGAAATGTAACCCATGTATATCTAGAATAATCGTCAATCAAAAGCATAAAGTACCTTTCACCTTGTAGACTTCTCACTCTTGTAAGACCACAAAGATCTGTATGAACTAAATCTAGTAGACCAGTAGTAGACTATTCCTTTGATCTATAGTGACTTCTTGCTTGCTTTTCAAACTGACAATTCATGTAGATAACATTAACAAGATTTGTAATTCTTGGTAAATCTCTCATGGCCTGAATTGCACTAATCCTTGCCAAGTTATCAGAATTCATGTGACACATTCTTCTATTCCATAACCAACTATCATTAATCTGAGTCCTAAAGCATAATCCATCAACACCTTTAAGTTGATAGATATTTCCTTCAGATCTCTTTCCTATAGCAATCAATGTTCCCGATCCTTTCTAGATCTCACACCTATCATCCTTAAACACAAGATCATATCCTTTACTGTACATCTAACCAACACTCAAAATATTATGCCATAACCCTTTAACATATTAGACATCATCAGTATTATGCTTTCCATTAAAACTTACTAAACCTATCCCACAAATTTTAGGACTAGTATCATCTCCAAACATAACCGAGCCTCCATCATAATTTCCAAGCTTAAAAATATTTCTTTTATCACCATTCATATGATGTGAACAACCACTATCAACAACCCAATAGTTCTTTTCTTGTTTAGCATGTAGGGAAGAGATAAGAGTACCTTCATTTTTCTCCTTCTCTGGAGGGATTTCTTTCACCTATTTTTTAGAATTAGCAGAAGTAGGTTCATCCTTTATAGAAAAGAACAATCATTCATTGTCATTAGGATCTTTATACTCATAATCTTGATTAGATATACTAGCATTCTCATTCACATAATATGCTCTATTAATTTTATTTTCTTTCTTTTCTTTCTCATATCCTTGTTTATTCATCTTAGCTCTTTTCAGACACTTTGTAACATAATGAACTATTTGTCGACAACTAAAAAATTTAAATTGTAACTTACCTTCATACTTACCGAAGCCTCTCCTCATCCTTCTCAAAAAGTTAGCTTCTATTTCATCAAATTTTTCTTCATCCAGATCTTCAACTTTTGTATCCTTAAAAGTAGTTTCTTATTTGCATCCATTCCTCAAAATCGGCTTCCTTATCTCATAAGATGCCAAAAATCCCAACAACGGATCTTTAGTGCAGTTCTTATAATCTACACTTTTTTCAATAGCACACACCTTCTCACTGTAAGCATCAGGGAGAGTTCGACGAATGTTATTTTAAATTCATTTTTCATCTACAGTAGCACCAAGTCCTCCCATTTTGGCCACTATCTCATCCAATCTTTGTACATTAGCTTTAACATTCTCATATTCAGACATATGCAGAAGCTCAAACTGTGTCTCCAAATTCTATATTTTTTCCTATTTAACTCTCTCATCACCTTCATGCACCCTTTCCAAAGCATCCCAAACTTCCTTAGTAGTCTTTAGATTTTGAAACCTAATCAACTCATAATGTACTAGACTATTCTTCAAAATGTACATTTCCTTATTATTTGCTTAATATTATTTGATCTCATCAACCATGCTCAGACCATTAGCAGGAGGAGTCTACGGATTCTTGTAGGCTTTCTCCACATCATATCTATAATAATCTAGATATTCTTCCATCAATATTTTCTAGAGAGCATAGTTAGTTCCATCGAACCTCAGATAATCATGCCATCTTGCCAGTAATATTAGACCTTCCTCAAGTGGTTGAGCTCTTCACTAAGGAACCAAGCTCTGATACCAATAGTTGAACAAGATAAATGATGGGGGGGTGAATCACTTGTCACATATTTATACTTTAATTCATTCACCGAAACTAATCCTTAATATTGTTTAACAACTTAAACAATGAATACTAGTGTAGAAACTGAAAACCATCACAGAAACACAATAACACCATATTTACGTGGAAAACCCAATAAGGGAGAAACCATAGTGAGGATTAACTCACACTATAGAGAATATCAAAATTGATTACAAGAGGCTCACTACCTAAGAAATAAGGCTCACTACAAAAAAAAGACTCACTGTCCAACAAGGCTGACAACCCAGAGGGCTCACTGCCACAAAGATACAAAGAAGATAAAAAGGACTTGTTATAGAGAGAAGAAAATCTCAATGCAAAAAAGAATTCCACCAAAATTTTCTCAATCCACTTGCAGACATGCACAGATGATAGAGTGCACCTTCAACTCACTACTTCCAGAACCTTAACATTTAGGCTTCACATTAATCTACCATACTCGCATCATACACACACACACTGATTCACACTTATCTCTATTCTCTTTATACTCTTGTTTTTATTTATTTATTTCTCTTGTTCACTTCTTTTTCCCTAACTCATTATGCATTTATACCAACTTCAACTTTGAAACATATCTAAAGTCGGCCATGGAAATTCAAATTCAAATAAGGTCAATGCAAAAACATCCTAGGGTGGAATTAAAATGAGGGAAACCCAAACACATGCTACTTCAAGACATAAATAGATCCAACATGCTTCACTAACTCTAAAATTACTATTCCACACAAGGGTATGTGTAGGATCATCACAGAAAAAACAGGCCCTTAAGTGGCAAAAAATTCAGAAAAATCAGAGTTGGGCAACTTGACATAAAAATTTGAATAAGTTATCTATATTATTTCAAAAATATGTAAGAATAGAATCTGTAGCAAATTGAATGTAGTTTCTAAACTACAAAGTTTATTTTATTTTTTAAATCTATTTGGCAAAAATTTGAAATTTCAATGTAGTAGTAATTAAATTTTAGGGAAAAAATAAGAAGTAGGTGTCTGTCTGACCACCCTAACCACAATAAAATGATAATATTTTAGACATAAGTAGAGGACTCATGTCCGAATGTGATGCATATTTTTTTGTAATTTATTTTCAAGTAAATAATTAATTATGAATTTTTTATTACAACTTTTAAAAAATATAAAAACTCGTATGACTGACCACCTTAACTTGGTCAAAACTTCATGAAATTCAATTTTTCTTTTTTTAATCCTATAGTATACAAAACATAGAATGTGATGAATGTTTTGGATTCCAAAAATGTGATATCGTTTGAAAGCTATAGATGTTTTTCAATCAGCCTATGAAACAGGACTTTAGTTGTAATTCAAATAGAAAATGAATAATAATTATTTATTAAATTCAAAGTAAAGCATAATTTATATGGGTGGAAAGCTGAGAATCTCCTTTAAAAACCCTTTTCATTTCATCAATTTTTGGTAAGAAAAAATTCATCAACCACATACCCTACAAATGCCCATCATGATCCAGCACATACCCACAAGGTCAGCCAAACTAGTGTAAAACACATAGAACAATTAAGCACGAACTTTCCAGATACCAAAATTATCTTCAATATAATCAAAATAACTCAACTCTAGATTTGTAAGTCATAAGACTTCATCAAAGAGAAATCCGGACCAACAAGATTTCTCCCAGACCTCAACAAAAAACATCGAAAACCATAGTTCACAACTGGTGAGCACAACTCACACTATACAATAAATCAAAAGCCAAAAATTAGGATATAGCATCTTCAAACAGCCAAGATCAACATATATGAACCATAAAAATATAGGAACAAATTCAGAGCAAAACTTGGAGCACCCACTAAACAATTGCAACATGTCTTCATTACAATTTTCTAAATATCCAGAACATATACAGCCAATAATTTGTATCTATGAAACTAAAGACAACAACAATCAGTTGATAACCAATTGACCAATTGACATTAATGATAACACCTTCAATCTTTCCATTCTTGCAATAGGCTTCCATGCTCAGGAGGGAGAAAAGCAAGAAGTATTTCAATTTTGCTGATGTAATAGCTAAAAAGGTTTTGGATCAATCGAAAAATTATGCCACTACTTTTAAATTAAGGTATTCTTCTTTTCTAGTGCATTTGATCTTGCATCAAAACCCTAAATTTTTTGAAAGGGGTTTGTCACTTTTTCAGTTTGATGTAAAGGGGTCATACCAACCAGTTTTAGTCTGGACACATGTGCTTTCAAAGACATGGGATTATTACTCATTTGTGGATTACTTCATAAAACCAATTCTCATAGATTTGTCCCCAAGTCCTTTGAGTCATTTTCCCCCTAAAGTCATACAATAGATGAAAATCCAGCATACCCTAGTAGATTATATTTTTGGAGCCAACTTTACCTTCATCAAAATCCATGGTTTTGTTGAGGAGCCTTTTAGGACCCCTAAATTTGTAATAGACAAGACTTTCGCTTTAGAGGCATGCCATTAGGAAACTATGCTGAAAAAACTTATGGCACCAGAAGACACAAAAGGTGCTTTACCCAATCCCCCTTACCATTACTAATAGTCAGGTAATACTTTTGAAAAAGGAGGAGAGGGATGTGCTTACTAGCAAATTGGCTCACCTGGGCCTAGTCCTCATTTGTGATGCATGGAGCTACAATCCAATAAGGAATCTCCTGATAGTAAAACATGAAATGTAGGAGTACTTTTAATCAAGAATGAACCTGACTGAGGAGAGGCTGGAGTTTTACATCGACTTAGCATTCATACCATTCGACCAACCACTATGGCTTGAATTTTATGTTTGAGTGGCAGAGTACCAACAAAGCATCCCAATAAGCAAGTCCCTCAACATGCAACTAAATAATCTGGGATGGTTGGAAAGAAAGAGGGAAAATTTCTAGAGGTTCTAATAAGAAATTAAGAATCTCAGTGTGATGTATGGAGATGTTAAGACACATGATGAAAATTTCAACCAAATTTATGATGAGGCCAAAATCAATGACAATAATCTTGAGTCTGATCAGGAGATTGGACCAGAGGAACTTCCACTCTATAACTCCCAACCTCAAGAGCTTGACCCAGGAAAGGGAAAAGGGAAGGGTTCACAGATCACATCTTCCATGAGTGCCCGATCAAAGGGAAAAAGGACCTGATGGCCCCCCAAAGAGATCTACTGTGGCTGTAAACTCCCAAGTTTTAGTGGGATCAACTGCTAAGGAATTTGAATCTACTAGTTCCTCCCATACAAAGAGGAGATGAGTATAGGAATTGGGTAGACCGGGTGCATCAATCAGAGGAGAAGAGGAGGAAAAGTTTGCTCTGCCAACATATTTGGCTTCAGCGGCCCTGGTAAGTTTTGCTCCTACTCTTTTTTCTTCTTTTGTGTCTTTAGTTTTTCCTCCACCCTCATCTGCTGAAAAGAGTGCTTCATCTGTGGGTTTCGATGTCCTTGTTCTAAACACACCCCTAGCTATTTTCAATAGTGAACCCCATGAAGAAACCCCGCGTTCTGAGTGAGCATCATTTGCATTGGCCACAATTGATTCTTTAATCACCCTATTAAGGGCCCCCATTGAAAAAATTTAAGCATCCATGCTGCCAGTTTCACCAAACCCATCTGCTACCAGGAAAATGTCTCTTCTTCCCACTTCCCCTTTAACTCCAGTGTGTATCCCTCCTTTTTCCATGATAATGTTTCCCTTCACCTCTCTGTAACCTCATATAGCTAAAGGTTATCCTTTTGTCACCCTTTTTAATCTCCCTCTTGGTGCTTTGATTGTGCATAGAGTATTGACACCCCATAGAGTCTCTAGTGCCACTTGGATGAAATGAAACAAGCTCGACAAGTGAGAAAACAAAAACTGGAGATAAAGGTTGTAGAAAAACCAACCATTCAAAAGATTGAGGCTTGTTTTGATGAAGATTAGAATTCCTTGTTGATTGCTACCATGAGGCCATTAACATCCAAGCTAGAAAGAAAAATGTAGTTAGAAGATTACGAAATCTGAGAAATGGGCCTTGATTTGAGTGAGTCTCTCCCACATGACAAAGTGGTTCTAACCAAAGCAACTTAGAAGGTGGTCTACACTGACTATGAAAAGATGGAAAAAAAATTGAAGTGTAAGGTAGAATTGACAAATGTAAAAGACATAGTGGATAGGTTGCAGGCAAAAATCAAAGGAAAAGATGTGAAAATGGCCCTCCTAAGGTAGTTATAGGGTCAGAATGGGGAAGCAACTAAGTTGCTTGAAGAGGCCTAGAATGAACAGGATGGACCTCGTATCGAGGTAGATAAATCAAAGGGTGAGATTTATATTGAACGCGAGGAAAATATAGAGTATCAACACAAATAGGAGAAGATGGACAAAGATATAACTAGAGTAAATGATGTATCCAATGGACTAAACTTTTTTTTGTGGATGATGGATAAAAAAAAGGAAGATATGCATAACCAATTGGATAGCATCTGATCCCAAGCTTCCGACAACCTTCAGAAGGCCTAGGCAGAAAGAAAAAGGGTGAAACAAGAAAAGTAGGAGATCAAGTCAATTTTCTAGAATAGTGATGAAGAGATCACGAAGTTGAGTTATGAGCTTACAAACACCCTCTAGGAGAAGAGTTAATTGGAGGAAAGCATACGGGAAAGTGAGTCCCAATTCTAGTAGGAACTAATCACGGAATAGGGATCCAAAATCCTTCTTATACTAAAAAAGTTAATATCCACTCATTGGGAGAGGATCATAGTTGCAGTCATGGCCCTAAAACCCATCTTGCAATTTCTAAAGGATTCTTGGGAGTTAAACGAGAATGTTGGCCCAAAATTCAACCAAATTCTCCACATATACACCCCCCGAGTTGAGGAATTAGGGATCTTGATCTCAAAGTTATGTAAGGAAACCAAGGAAGCTTTAAGAGATGCCAAAATTATTGATCAAAGAGTAGCATCTAGGAAAGCATGAGAATTCATTTCAAACCACAACATCACATCAAAAAGTAAAGCTTTCTAGGCAATGTTGAATAGGAAGGTCATTGAGATCAATGAGGAGTTGAAAATTCTACTCAAATCAAAATTACTTGCCCTTTTCTCACCAGATGGAGGGGTGTTATCAATCACTTAGATCATGGATGTAATTAGGCTCAAAATCTAGACTTTCTCATCACTTCAAGGTATAATCCTATCACCCACTATTGAAGAAATCAAGAGGGAAATACTTCCCCTTTCTCAACTTTATTACCACATTGGTCTATTTCATCAAGGTGGGGAGGGGTTTCTTTTAAAGAATTCCTTGATTTAGATCAAGCATATGAGATTCTACACACCTTTATCTGGCCCACTAATGTAGATTGGGAAGCCCAACACTCTACCTTTCTCAAACTCTAGGAATTACCAGAGGTCTAGGTTTGTGCCTCCACAAGCAAAGGCCCCTTGTGATTTGCCAGAACTGTGAAGCAATTTTTCCTTTAAGATTTTTCTTTGGTTTTCGACCCTTACTTCTTTTTCATTTTAGATGATTTTGCACCTAAAGGAAAAAGATTACTCTTGCATAAAGGCACGAAATGCACCACATGGTGGGTGCATGGATTTATATACATATCATTTTCTTTTTGGGTATAAAGTAGGACAAGTGTCTACTTGGCAGGGATTTTCTTCAAAACCACTCTCTCAAGTCTGAAATAGCCCACTCACTTGGCATGTTATCTATTTTCATCGAGTAGTTTGTATCTTGTGTGAAAGGATCTTTTGGGGTGAAGTTTTTCGGGGAGTACAACGAGCATCTTACTTTCAAGGTGGAAACTTTGAGTCGGCGTCATCAACCTCCATAGTTAATCAATCAGATTTTTGTAAGGTTGTGTTAAATCTAATTGTTTTCTAATAGCTATCTTTGCTAAAATATCTGAAGGAATTAATGAAGTAGTTGATACTTAATGAGTGAATATTGTTGTGATCTAATTAGGATCTAAGACTAGATTGTGAGTTATCAAGTTCAAGCATCTGGAAGTTTCTACTTCTAGAATGTTTGTGGCGGTGTCCTCTTCTTCTGGCTATAAATAAGGGTTGGCAAAATGGAGTTAAAAAAGTTTTTAGCTATTTCTTTGAAAATATTTTTGAAGAAGATAGATATTGTTAGGGAGTTATATTTTCTTATAAGTAGGAGGGTATCTACAAAATACTGCTTATTCCCTTTGGCATGTTATATTTAATTCAAACTATCATCGAATTGGCATACAACCATTTTTTTTAGTTTATATTTCATAGAAGTTTAATCTATTTGGGAGAAATCTTTGAACTGTGCATGTTATGTCCTTGTCAAAATTTATTTTTCTTATTTCATTCATGTTGAAAAAATTATGTTAAAAGTTTTGTGTTGGTAGTTTGGATAAGTAATTCACTTGTTGTTAAGCTTATATGTTAAATTCTATCTTTTGGAAATTTGATCATTTCTATTAAACTCTTCCATTTTCTATGTAGGATATGCCATTTTCCATATTATTCTATAAAGGGAGAAGGATTTTGTAAATTTTTGAATATTTATGTTAATCTTTAGAGTTTTCTTATGTCTAATTGGACATTAATCGGTGCTTCCCATAGGGAGATTCGAAAGACTGCATTATGCTTTCTCTATTCTTTGTTGCTTGTTCTCTTCCCAACAATGAAGGGTTTACGACATTCTATGTATATCATATCAATTATAAGAAATAGTTAAGGTTTGAAATGTTGTAAAATATTTGGTGCATCACCATCTTTATGTTTTATTCACATTTATTTCTACCTTTTCCCCTCAAACACAAAGAAGAGTTGGCTTTCTATAAAAATCCCAAAGGTCATTCAGTGAGGCACAAATTGGTCCCCCACTTGCTAAATTTCCCATAAGGTTGTTCAGAGAATCGTAAGCTTTAATGATCAATAAAAAGAATAGCCAAATAGGTATAGAATAGTATCCAAATATGAAGGACTCACATCCACAACCATCGTGAGGTTTGAAACAAGGGAGCTCTTACCTTGTAGAAATAGTTTAAACCTATAACTGGGGTTAGAATAGGAAGCATATAAACTATAATATATTATTTCATCTTGTTCTAAATTTGACTTGCATCTTGGTAATTTATTAATTTAAACTTAGAAAGGAGGCACTGCATAGAGAGAAGAGGGTGCGACCCTACTCATGGATGTGACCTCCAATGAAGAGGCCAACACTCTGAATAGTTATTAAACCTATTCATCATCCCCTTTTGGATGCCTCTATAGAAGAGGACAAAAACACACATGCATGAAATAAAATCAAGAAAAAAAGTTAGTGCTAGTGGCTAGGGAAGCTTAATATCAATCATAGCTATGAAGGTTGTTGTTTACAAAAATACTTCACTTTGTATTTTTTTTTAGAAGTTGTGTTGCTTACAAATGGTTTCCTTAGTGGTCATAAGGTGAAACATAACCTTCTAAGTCACCATTTAGGTGAAAAGAATAGCCAAATAGGTACAAAATAGTCTCTAGATATGGAGGACTCACATCCACAACCATCATGATGTTTGAAACAAGGGAGCTCTTATTGTGTAGAAATAATTTAAACCTAAAACTCGAGTTAGAATAGGAAGCATTGAAATTGTAATAGATTGTTTCATCCTATTCTAAATTTTGAACATCCTAGAAGTTTATTAATCAAAATTTAGAAAGGAGGCACTGTGTAGAGAGAAGAGGGTGTGACCCTACTCATTGTCATGACCTCTAATGAAGAGGCCAACCCTCTAAATATTTATTAAACCTATTCACCATCCCCTTTTGGATGACTCTATAGAATAGGACAAGCACACACATGCATGAGATAAAATCAAGAAAAAAAAGTTAGTGGTGGTATATTATTTGACTCAGGAGCATCAAATTCTTTCATTTCCCTAGCCATAGTCGATCATTGTAAGCTAGTGGCATCTTGGAAGGACAATAGGTGGGAGGTAGAGTGTTGGGTATGGATTTTCTTGACACATATCAGGATAATATTGATTATCGTCATAATACAATCTTCTATTGATGATCAGGGTACGTCATTACTGATCTTAGGGGTGTAGAACCATTTCTCTTCATATGATATCTTCTATGCAGTTGAAGCGGTGCATGAGGAGTAGATGCTAGATGTTTTCCATCACTATTAGTGATAAGTTAGAGGGCTTGATAGAGGTTTCATTGGATGATCATCCTATTCTCAGAGAGTTTGCAAATATTTTTCCCTCATAGTTACCAAGGATGCATCTCCATACCACTCACATTAATTTAGTTCGAGGAGCTCAGCCGGTTTAGAGGGAACCATGCAAGATGACTACACAAGAGCTCAAAGAGATCAAGATTTAGTTGGAGGATATTTTAGAGAAGGGGAAAATATGACCTAGCATCTCACCTTGGGGTGCACCTATCATATTCGCTAAGAAGAAGGATGGGTTCCCTCGTCTATGCATTGATTATAGGAAACTAAGCAAATTAACAATTCAGAACCACTACCCTCTTCCTAGGATTGATGTTTTTTTTTACTAGATGAGGGGAGCCAAGGCTTTCTCCAAGATTGAAATAAATTCTAGATACCACCAATTGAGCATTGTGGAGGTAGATATCTACAAGACAATTTTTAAGAATCAATATGGACACTATGAGTTTATAGTGGTCATGTTTGGTTTGATGAATTCGCCCATGGTGTTCATGAGCTTAATGAATAGGGTGTTCTAAAGCTCCTTGGACAAATTTGTTCTGATATTCTTAGATGAATTTTTGATTTACTTACAAACAGTAGAGGAGCATGAGGAGCACTTAAGATAGGTCCAACAGTGTTTGAGATGGCATCAAATTTATGCCAATTTGGCTAAGTGCCCATTCTTTTAGACAGAGGTCTAGTATTTGGGTCATATCATTTCAAGCGATGGTGTCTTAGTAGATCCATTGAAGATTAGTTCCATTATGGATTGGCCGATACCCCCTAATGTTATAGAGGTCAGCAGTTTTGTAGGAATAGTGGGTTGCTACCATCATTTTGTGGAGGGTTTCTGTAGGATAACACATCATATTACTTATGTTCAAAGAAAAGGCAAGAGTTTTGAGGGGAAAAATTAGTGTGAGAGGGAATTTTAGACCCTCATGAAGTGTCTCACCAGTGCTCCCATTCTAGAAATACTCGATACAGTCTTGGATTTCATGGTTTGTATAGATGCGTCATTAGATATTATTGGAGCAGTGCTTATGTAGGATGAAATGTTAAAGAATTTTTCAATGGAGGACTCCAAACCAGTATGTACCCCCATGGTGATTGGTTGTAAGCTGAGAAAAAAAGATGAATCTCCTAACCCAAATCAAAGAAAGTATAGATCAATGATTGGTGGACTGTTATATCTAACTAGTACTAGATTAGATATCATGCATGCAATTTTTCTTGTGGAAAGATTTCAAGAAGATGGGTATGTGCAGGATCATCATGGAAAAAACTGGCCCTTAAGTGGCAAAAAATTTAGAAAAATCAGAGTTAGGCAACTTGACGTAAAAATTTGAATAATTTATCTATATTATTTCAAAAATATGTAAGAATAGAATCTGTATCAAATTGAATCATAGTTTCTAAACTACTAGGTTTGTTTTTAAAAAATCTATTTGGTGAAGAATTTGAAATTTCAATCAAATTAAGTACACTTAATTTGAGGGGAAAAAATAAGTAAGTGTCTGTCTGACCACCCTAGCCACAATAAAATGATAATAATTTTTTATAATATTTTATATATAAGTAGAGGAATCATGCCTTGATGTGATGCATATTTTTTTGTAATTTTTTTCCAAGTAAATAATTAATTATGAATTTTTATTACAACTTTTAAAAAATATAAAAATTGTATGTCTGATCACCTTAACTTGGTCAAAAATTCATGAAATTTAATTTTTGTTTTTTTAATCCTATAGTATGCGAAGAATAGAATGTGAAACATGATTTGGATTTAAAAAATGTGATACCATTTGAAAGCTATAGATTTTTTTCGATCAACCTATCAATCAGGACTTTAGTTGTAATTTGAATAAAAAATGAATAATAATTTCTTATTAAATTCAAAGTAAAGCATAATTTATATCAATGGAAAGCAGAGAATCTCCTTTAATAGCCCTTTTCATTTCATCAATTTTTGGTGAAAATATAGTCATCAACGACATACCCATTCTATTGCCACTTTTTGGCCCATCTTGATACCCAGATCCTAGAGAATTGCATGTGGCAATAGTGAAAAGGATATTTAAATACTTGAAAGGAAATATGTGCATTGGTCTATGGTATCCTAGGGATACCAAATTATCTTTGAGTACTTATATAGATGATATAAGAGTACAAGCGGAGGTACTTTATTTGTTGGAAGTGGACTAGTTTCTTGGTTAAGTAAGAAGCAAGATTTAGTATCATTATCTACTACAAAGGTGGAATACATTGTAGCAACATCTTGTTGCACATAGGTGTTATGGATAAAGCTAACATTGAATGATATCATAGTATCATATGATGAAACTATTCCTATCTTGTATGATAATAAAAGAGATATCAACATTTCAAAAAAATTGGTAATGCATTCAAGGAGAAAGCATATATATATTTGGTATCACTTTCTAAGAGAGAAAGTTGTAGAAAATGAAGTGAATTTTTAGTATTTACCAACAAAGGATCAAATAGTATACATTTTTAAAAAAGGCTCTTTCAAAAGATACATTTGAGTATCTTTAGTAGAAGCTAGGTGTTATTGCCCCTCCTTTCAACTAGATGCATAATTTGGTGCATTTGTCCAAGTGAGAAATTCAAGATCTATTCTTTGTCTTGGATTGATGGAGGCTACCTCTCAGGGGGAATAGGTAGTGATTTATCTATTTGGTGCAATTAGGGGGAGCATATCTTATGCCTCTAAGGGGGGAGAGTAGTGAAGACAAAGAGAAATGGTGCAAGTGAGAGAGAGTTGCTTATAGGTGTTTCGTAATGTGAAGTGTGTAGGTGCTTACCTTTCCCATTGATGTCAAGGGGGAGAATGTGTATGATGAGAAACTAAGGGGGAGAGAAGACTGAAGTTTGAAATATAAGAAATGTCCTAATAAGGGGGAGATATGCTTGATGAAGAGTTACTTTTGGGAGTTTGATTTTCCCTTGTAGGGTTGCTTTTTTTGTTGATGGTTTCTCACAGTTGGTGTTGCCATCAATGACAAAGGGGGAGATTCTTGGAGATTGTTGCAGTTTTTTCATTGATTTCAATAGGGAGAGTGTTGCACTATTTTTCTTTAGTATTTTCATTGATTTCAACCTATGTCAACCTCTAGTGTGGTGTTTAGATGATCTTGTAGATGAGGAAATTTTTGGTGTTATAGATGGGGATATTGTTACAATCTCTAGTGTGGTGTTGATGAGAAGGTTTATGTGGTGTTCAATAGATGTTGTTGATGCAATTGGTTCACTTGGTTTCCAAGTGCTTTTGAGAAAATTGTATAAAAGACCATACAAGGTCGAAGAGATTTTTTTTTTGTTGTGATCCACTTTTCTTCATGGTTGAAGATGTGAGTTTGTGG
>VDFB02379082.1:0-24660 GCA_007258455.2 Sequoia sempervirens | reverse complement strand
ATGAGAAGAAAGAAAATGATTATGTAGTGTTGGATGATATTCCCAACAATGATGTTTCAGTGGTTCCTCATGCTAGGAAACAACAACAGCAACAAATACCACAAACTCCTGTTAGACGATCTTCAAGGATAAGTAGACCTCCAGAACGATTCTCTCCCTCTTTGTATACTATTTTGTTAACTGATGCTGGTGAACCAGAATGTTATGATGAAGCTATGCAGGTGGATACCAAGGTTCAGTGGGAGCATGGAATGAAAGAAGAAATGGACTTCTTGCTGGAAAATTAGACTTGGAATTTATGCAAGTTGTCTGTAGGTAAAAAGGCTTTACCAAACAAATGGATTTATAGGCTGAAAGAGGAGGATGGAGGTAAGAAAAGATTTAAAGCCAGATTAGTTGTAAAGGGATTTGCATAGAAAAAGAGTATTGATTTTGATGAGATTTTTTCTCTTGTTGTTAAAATGACTTCTATTCATCTTGTTTTAAGTATTGTGGCTATTGAAGATTTTCATTTAGAACAGCTTGATGTTAAAACAACCTTTCTCCATGGTGATTTGGAAGAGGAAATATATATGGAACAGCCACAAAGATTTGAGGTCAAAGGTAAGGAGAAACTAGTGTGTAGATTGAAGAAAAGTTTATATGGCTTGAAGCAAGCACCTCGACAATGGTATTTGAAATTTGACAGTTTTATGGCTGAGCAAGGCTACAACAGGTGTAATTCTGACCATTGTGTTTATTTTAAGAGGTTGATAATGACAAAATTTACATTATTTTATGCTTTCTTATATGTTGATGACATGCTTGTAGCCGGTCTAACATGGATCACATCGTAAGAGTTAAACAACAAAGCTAGCAAAATCTTTTGCTATGAAGGATTTGGGGGCAGCGAAACAAATCCTTGGTATGAAAATTTGTAGAGATAGGAAAAACAGACAATTATTTTTATCTCAGGCTAATTATGTTGAAAAGGTGTTGCAGATATTTAATATGGAGAATGCAAAAGCCGCCAAGACACCTTGCCTAGTCATGTTAAATTGATTCATATTATGTGTCCAAAGACACAAGAGGAGGAAGAAAAATGTCCAAGGTACCATATGCTTCAGCTGTAGGCAGTTTAATGTACACCATGGTATGCACTAGACAGGATATTGCAGATGCCATAGGAGTTGTTAGTAGGTATTTGAGTCATCCTCGAGTTGAGCATTGGAATGCAGTAAAATGGATTCTCAGGTATTTGAGAGGTACATCCAATAAGTGTTTATGTTTTGGGGGCTCTAATACTGATTTAAAAGGCTATGTTGACTCAGATTTGGCAGGGGATATAGATACCAGGCGAAGTACCACAAGTGTAATGTCCCCCTTTTCAGCGTGATCTTGTTTGCAGAGTGTTAGCCTATTTCTTGGACCCTTGTGGGCTAACTGGATTGGTTAGAGGGTCAGTGGTACCTTCTGGAGAGTTCGGTCGATTTCATTTTCTGAGATCGTGGATAGGCTCATTGCAGGCCTTGGCAGTACAGGAGTTTCTTTGCTTCTGACGGCATTGAATTCTGTTGAGAATTGAGGGAGATAGGCTTACTTAAGTGATTTAAGTTAATTTTTAACTTAAAGTCTTTTTATAAAGTCAAATTGACTTTATAATTCTTATTTCACTTAAATTAAGTCTAAAGTGAATATTTTAATGTTATATCTTTATTCACTTAAAGGAGGCGCCAAAAATCAAAAGGGAAACTATAGAAAGTGATTTAAGTTTAGTTTCATAAATTTAAATGAGCTAAAGCCCTAAAATGTACGGCCTTCTTAGGGTTTCTCCTCTTTTGCTTTATAAGGGATTTGGGCAATGAGAAACTCATCTTTTTGAATATTTCAACTTTGCCTTGGAGGTTTTTTTCCCTTGCTTTCAGCCTGTGACCAGGTTTGCAGCAAATCCACCATTGGAGAACGAAATCTCTTCAGTGTGAGCACTTGTGAAGTTGTGAAAGATCAGCTGAATTAGTGCAGATTGAGAGAGCTTCATTTCAGAAGTTCTGCAGTGCTTCAACAGATTTTTTGTAGTGTTCTTCATCAAAAACAGAGGGTTTATTAGTTGCTGTTCTTCCTTCACCATGGCAGACTTCATGGCTGTTTGGGCACACCTTCAGAGATGGTTTTTGGTGCTTTTTGTTTGAAAGGGCGTGGCACTTGCAAGGAAGTTTATTTTGGCTTTTTGGAGAAACGTCTTCTTTTGGAGGATCTCTCTTCATGAACTTGGGCGCCCTACCTATGTTACTCTTTGGCTTCAGTTTCAGAATAAACTTTGAAGTCTGTAACTCTCTACTCCAGTTTTTGTCAGTTCTTCACCATGCTGGTCGGATTTCTTATTTAAAAAATCTGGAGGCTTTCGGGTATGTTTGTATGTTTTAAATCCATTGTTGATGATAATAAACACCTTCTACAATTCCAGTTTGATTAAATTTGCTCAAGTTTTCATTCTGTGAGCTTTTATATGATGCGCCCCTTCTCTTCTGTCTACAAAATTTCTCTAAAAAACTAAAAAACACAATTAGACCTAAGAAAAAGACAGGAGTTTGAGCAGTGAGCTAGCAAGGCTCATCACAGTGGCTCTACATCATTTGTCAAGTGCCAAGAACCAAAAACACAGCAATCAAAAGTTTATATCAGCGTATATCAGCTTTACATGACAAGTGTTTGACAAAATTCCCAAGGCAGAAATTGAAAGGTTTTGAGTCTATATTAGTAGGGCTCATCACAGTGGTATCAGAGCATTCAAACATTATTGTCAAGTGCCAAAAACCAAAAACACAGCAATCAAAAGTTTATATCAGCGTATATCAGCTTTACATGACAAGTGTTTGACAAAATTCCCAAGGCAGAAATTGAAAGGTTTTGAGTCTATATTAGTAGGGCTCATCACAGTGCCTTGGAGGTTTTTTCCCTTGCTTTCAGCCTGTGACCAGGTTTGCAGCAAATCCACCATTGGAGAACGAAATCTCTTCAGTGTGAGCACTTGTGAAGTTGTGAAAGATCAGCTGAATTAGTGCAGATTGAGAGAGCTTCATTTCAGAAGTTCTGCAGTGCTTCAACAGATTTTTGTAGTGTTCTTCATAAAAAATAGAGGGTTTATTAGTTGTTGTTCTTCCTTCACCATGGCAGACTTCATGGCTGTTTGGGCACACCTTCAGAGATGGTTTTTGGTGCTTTTTGTTTGAAAGGGCGTGGCACTTGCAAGGAAGTTTATTTTGGCTTTTTGGAGAAACGTCTTCTTTTGGAGGATCTCTCTTCATGAACTTGGGCGCCCTACCTATGTTACTCTCTGGCTTCAGTTTCAGAATAAACTTTGAAGTCTGTAACTCTCTACTCCAGTTTTTGTCAGTTCTTCACCATGCTGGTCGGATTTCTTATTTAAAAAATCTGGAGGCTTTCGGGTATGTTTGTATGTTTGAAATCCATTGTTGATGATAATAAACACCTTCTACAATTCCAGTTTGATTAAATTTGCTCAAGTTTTCATTTTGTGAGCTTTTATATGATGCGCCCCTTCTCTTCTGTCTACAAAATTTCTCTAAAAAACTAAAAAAACACAAATAGACTTAAAAACAAGACAGGGGTTTGAGCAATGAGCTAGAAAGGCTCATCACAGTGGTATCAGAGCATTCAAACATTATTGTCAAGTGCCAAAAACCAAAAACACAGCAATCAAAAGTTTATATCAGCGTATATCAGCTTTACATGACAAGTGTTTGACAAAATTCCCAAGGCAGAAATTGAAAGGTTTTGAGTCTATATTAGTAGGGCTCATCACAACAGGTTATGTATTTACAGTTGGTGGGACAGCAGTGAGTTGGATTTCTCGATTGCAAAAGGTGGTTGCTTTATCCACCATAGAGGCAGAGTATGTTGCTGCAACAGAGGCGGCAAAGGAGATGATATGGCTACAATTTTTCATGGATGAGTTGGGAAAACAACATGATGGAAATTACTTATTTACAGACAGTTAGAGTGCTATACATCTTGCAAAGAATTCTGCCTTGCATTCTAAAACAAAACACATACACTTGAGATATCATTTCATTCGGTCGGTGGTGGAAGATGGACAGGTCAAGCTGGCCAAGGTACATACAGATGTCAATCCAGCAGATATGTTTACGAAGGCGGTGCCAAGGGAGAAGCTAAGCTCCTCTTCAGCTTCGGTTGGCCTTCAAGGTTGAATTCAAGTATAACAAAGCGGTAGGGTCCAAGGTCCTTATTTCTAGTGGGAGCTGTAAGTGCAGCAGTGTTGTCTAGGATCAGTCTCTAAGTGGGAGGTTGTGATGGTGTGGAGCCTGATCAGTCTCCAAGTGGGAGATTGTTGGTGTGTGGCGACTAATCATGCTATACTATATAGCCCATGGTATACTGTACACCCTGGCCCCCTGTCCTCACTGAGGTCCGGGGCCGGGCCGGGCCCCGGGCAGGGGTTCGAGGGTGGCAGCCCCTGAAAAGTAGGGGTTCGGGGGCGCAGCCCCCGAGAAAAATTTTTTTGCTATTTTTTTTCGTGTCGTCAGCGAAAAAGGAAAAATGACTTTGTAAAACCCTAATTCTGGAAGCTTCTCAAAGTTTGTTAAAAAGGGGTTGGAATGGGGGTTACAGTATGAGAAAAACGCGATTATTCGCGAGATTGTAATAGGTTTTGCACTGGATAATAAAAGTATTGGATGGCTGCGGTTTGGTGGATGTAGTCCAGATTGGGTGAACCACGTTAAATTCTCTGTGTTATGATTTATTCTGTGTATGTTTTAGTTTCTCTGTTTATTATTTAAATCTGCATTTAATTGTTAGATCTGCCATCTCTAACCCTAACACCTTTGTCTTCCACTATTGTTGCTTCTTCTTCAACCCAGGTAGCCACTACTCCTATTGCTCCTACTTGGTTAAAACTGGACTTGGAAAGAAAACAAGTTGTTCAATCACAGCCGTTGAATTGGGAGGAAATTATGAAAGAAATTAGGAAGGAGAAACCTAAAAAGAAGGCCCAGGTTCTTCACTCTACTAGGCTCACTAATGCTAGAGAGATTGTTGTTGAATGTGCCATACCCGTAATGGAGAAGAGTCGTGATGATATGCAAATCACTAATTATCAGTTGGGGGTGGTAAATTTGGGAAAGCCTACAAGAAACAAGCAAATGAGTTTGATTGATATTGTGGCCTCTTCAACTAAATCTCAGATGATCAAAGATAAACAAAGGAAGGATGAGCTTAAGGCTCAATTGGATCAGCTCCATAGTTTTTTGAAAGATGTTTCAAGTCCCATTTCCCAACAAGTTGCTCTTCCTGAGTTCCCACTTTTGTTAATAAAGAAGGAAGCAGATGATTTGGTTCAAATGAAAATCAAGGTAGGAATGATGGATAAATGGTTGGATAAGCTCAACTAGGAGGTTGATGTTGTTCTTGTTGAGGGTTCTAAAATTCAGAGGTTGCTCTTGAATTTGCAGAGGATCTAGATCAGCAGGCCAAGGATCTAGATAAGTAGGATGATGAATACAAGGAATGTGTTAAAAGGCTTGAAGATATTAGCAAAGTGCCCAAGTCCACCTTGCTGGAATATTCAATTCTTGAGCATCATAACGTATAAGGATGATGGATATTTTATGGAAAAAACTGTGAGCATCATAAGGTATAAGTCTAGGACTATTCATGGGCATCAAGAAGAAGTTCAAGAAATGAGCAAAGATTTGAATCAACAGATGGTTGAATTAGAGGCAATTGTGGCCATTTTAATTAACCTAGATTCCTCAAAAAAAGAAGGCCTATCTTTGGATAAACTAAGGGAGAGATGGAGGGGTAGGTTTGAGGAAATTATACAAAAGGGAGATGATGGGGAGAATCTATTATTAGATCAATTTATGGATATTAGGGAGGAGGTAAGAACTGCTAGAAAGAAGTTAATCAAGTTAAAGGAGATGCAAAGGTTGGTTTCTGTAGAATTTGAACGGATCGAATTTGAAGATGATTGGTTGGATGGACCTGATTCGGGTACTCTTCAACAAGTGTTCTCTAGTTATGATGAATACATCATTGAGCATTCAGTGCAGAAGTGAACTGAATCTTGTCATCACATGCCATATTTTTCTTGTTTCTCCTCTTTTTGTGGGTTTTGACATAAGCTCAATTCTGAGTTTGATCTGTGGGTTTCACTTTCTTCTTGGAATATCATATTTCTTTTTTGTACAACAAAGTGATCAGCCTTGAAACAAGGGTTCATTAGTCTACTTTTGTGTTCAGTTTCGGCTCCATTAATTGTGGATCTTGATTGATAATTGAGAAACTTGTGCATGTGGCCCCCTATATGTATTATTAGGTTCTACTTTGTAAAGGTTAGCTAATTGAAGGAAGATCAGCCACCTGATGATAGAAAATAGAGATTAGATCTAGGATTTCTATGTTTTAGGAGAGATACTCTAAAAGTTCCGTAAAACTTGGTTATTTTATAGTTTTTCATACATTTTATGTTATGGTTTTAAAGTTTGGATCTATTTTGATAAGGCTAATGGTACATGATCAATCCATATGCCAATGATTTTTTTTGTGCTTAATTGTTTCTTATTTGATGAAAGTCAATAGAAGGAACTGGATTCAAGATTATATCATTGGATTATCTGTGGATGAAGTTGTTATCGTATTCATTTGATCTGTGTTTTAGATGATGAGTGAGTGATTTGTTTGAAGCGAGTTTAGTGAATGTTGATGGTATTTGAATTAGCATTATGGATGTATGCAGTAGCATAGTTTATTCTATGGCTTGCATCTTGCTATAGTTATGGTTATGTGGAATAAATACTCATTATTGGTATGTATGTTTGGATATGTAAGAATTTTACTCATGTTTCTTTGATTTGAAGCTCTTATTCATATTTTTTCTTTTATTTAAACCCCCCCCCCAATGTAGACTAATTGATGCTATGCAGTCCTATTCCTTGTTACCAGCAAAGGCCCCTTGAATATTATAGTTATATCAACCACTGAGTGATATCAACATAATTGAGAACCAATTACTAGGACCTTGGGAGTTAGGTCACCATGTGTTATCTTTCTCTTTCAGGAGAAATAGAAAAGTAATATTATGTTTAATGTTGTTGTGTTGCTTTGACCCTCAACAAGATTGACACACACAAAACCCTCTCCAAACTCTCACAACAAATTCTCAAATAAAATAGAGGAATTGTAAATTAACACAAAATTTTACTTGCACATGAAACCATTGATTTTCTTCATTAAAATAATTTGTATACAAAAATTTTCAGTCATATATGGACTGATATGCAGCAAATTATTCTCCTATAGGCATCACATATGTAACTATAAATTAATCTTAAACAAACTATGCTCAAACATATGAGCTTTTACAAATAGAACCATCTCCTAGCTCTTCTAAACCACCTGCAACATTTGCAATTTCAAACTAGTTGTTTTGGCATCCTCATGGGTTGTTGTTTATCAGAACCAACCTACAATAAAAATGTCCTAAACTTTTTTTCCAAAGAAAAGCTACCCCCTCTTACCTGTCTCTCAAAAATTGCCTTCAAAATTCTCTTCAACAATTCTTCAATGAAAGTGGCTTCCAGATTCCTCTCACCCCCTGTCATGAAATTAATTTTTCATACTTTATTTGGGCCTCTCCAATATAGCATGACCCTTTTCTATTGCTGCACATTAAATCCCTCAAAAAACAATTAAAACTCATTTAAAATCCATTCCCAACAGCCCTCTAAAGATAGGAAAAAAAAATAGTTTTAAATTCTTCTCTTTTTGACTCCCGAAAAATCAAAACACAAAAAGCAAGCCTAGTCTCCCACTTCCAAAGTCCCTATTATTTAGGAATAATGATTTTGATTTTTCTTAAAGCTCCATAAATCAATCCCAACACCTCATAATGATTTTCAAATGTTTTGCAATAAAATATTTTAAAACTGCTTTTTCTGCTTTTTCACCCCACTAGTCAACTTCAATGTGAAAAGGAGATTAATTTGGAAAATTTAATTATTAAAATTCATTTTCCACATTTTATTGTGAATTTCAAACCAAAAATTGACTCTCACCAAAATTCAAAAATGCACAACAAAAATTAAATCATCCTGATAAACACAGGATTGCCAATTTCCATGGATGCTCCTACATCAAAGACATGGTCAACATCGACCCATAATCCATAGTCTATATCAACTATTAAGAAGCCTTACGTATTGGCTTTAATAAATGAGAGATAGTTGATCTCATTTGACACATATATAATATGTTTAATATACATATTATTATATATAAATATATATGTAATACATATTATATACATATATATATACTTAGATACTTAACACCTATATGCACACATTTAGTATAATGTGTTTATTATATACTGTGTATGTATGTATGTATGTATAAATGTATATATATATGTATATGTATGTATACATGTATATACCTCTATGTACATGTATGTGTAGGTATATCTATATCGATGCATTTGTATGAGCTTGTCCATTCGCCAATGTATGCTTGTATCGATATACATATACATATGGATACATGTGTGTGTGTGTATCTATATGTGTGTGTGTGTGTTCACATTCATTTCACATATAGCCATTCATGTTTACTATCATATTAATAAGTGTGTACCTACGGTATATCTATACATATGCAAATGTGTATCGTTAGATCCTATTGACACACATGGGCATACATATAAACATACTTCCACATACATCCCACTTGTCCATATGATTGTAATAGCACAAGAAAGATCTCAAAAGCTCAAATAGTTAAACATCACTCAAAGCATGCAGAAGAAATCAAGACTCTCAAATGCAAACATAATGGCTAAGGATGACTTACCTATTACCCTCAAACTGGCTCAACTCAATCTTTCTAATGTGGTGTGTGTATATGCTCAGATAGTTAATTTTACCGGTTACCTGACCGAGATCTTTTCCCGAGTGATACTTCCCCTCCGCCTCAAGGAATGGAACATATACTTGCATCCACTAATGCATGCACAGGGTAGTCAATTATTCATAACAATATGCAGTATACATAAACATCTCCAAGGTTAGAATAATGATAATTCAATAACCTTTCATACACATATATGCAGTGTTTCACCATGAATAACATCAACAGAGGTAATATTCAAATGAGACAATCATCAAATGCGATAACATTCATATTGATAACAAGGAACAAGAATAATTTATTCATCTTCAAAATTATCATTACATCCTTATTTACCCTATGTAGTAATAGTAAATAGTAACTCTACATTTGGGGTGTAATAGTGGCTCTCAGTATTATGTCACTTTTATTGATGATGCAACTAGGAAGGTATGGATTTATTTCCTTAGGCATAAATTTGATGTTTTTGAAACTTTTTAAAAAATGGAGAAGTTTGGTTGAGAGTGAGATGGGTAAAAAGTTGAAATGTCTTAGATCTGATAATGGTGGTGAGTATTGCAGCAAAGAGTTTGAAGATTATTGTTCCTCTAATGGAATTCGTAGGCAAAAAATGGTTCCAAGGACTCCACAGGAAAATGGGGTGGTTGAGCGCATGAATAGAACAATAATGGAGCATGCATAAACTATGAGATTTCATGCTAGGCTACCTTTAAACATGTGGGAAAAGGCTATAAATACTAATGTTTATTTAATTAATAGAGGTCCTTCTAATCCTTTGGGTTGTTTTATTCCAGAGGAAGCATGGATAGGTAAGAAGGTGAGTTATTTTTTTTTCAAAACCTTTGGTTGTGAAGCATTTGCACTTGTAGATTCTGAAAATAGAGCAAAGATTGATGCAAAATCAAAGAAATGTATATTTTTTGGATATGACATTGATGAATTTGGTTATAGGCTTTGGGATTTTGAAAATTAAAAAATTATGAGAAGTAGGATGTCATATTCAATGAGAAAATGTTGTACAAAGATCAATTGCAGTAGCATGAGAAGAAAGAAAATGATTGTGTAATGTTGGATGATACTTCGAACAGTGATGTTCCAATTGTTCCTCATGCTCCGCAACAACAACAACAAATACCACTAACTCTAGTGAATGTTAGACAATCATCAAGGATAAGTAGACCTCCAAAAACAATTTCTCCCTCTTTGTATTCTATTTTATTAACTAATGTTGGTGAACTGGAATTTTATGTTGAAGCTATGCAAGTGGATGCCAAGGTTTAGTGAGAGCATGGAATGGAATAAGAAATGGACTTCTTGCTGAAAAATTAGACTTGAGAATTATGCAAGTTGCCTACAGGTAAAAAGGCTTTACCAAAAAAATGGATTTATAGGATGAAAGAGGAAGATGGAGGTAAGAAAATATTTAAAGCCAGGTTAGTTGTAAAGGAATTTGCACAAAAAAAGGCATTTATTTTGATGAAATTTTTTCTCTGGTTGTTAAAATGACTTCTATTCATACTATTTTAAGTATTGTGATTGCTGAAGATTTGTATTTGGAATAGCTAGATGTTAAAACAACCTTTCTCCATGGTGATTTGGAAGAGGAAATATATATGGTACAACCACAAGGACTTGACGTCAAAGGTAAGGAAAAATTGGTGTGCATATTGAAGAAAATTTTATATGGCTTGAAGCAAGCACCTTGACAATGGTATATTAAATTTGATAGTTTTATGACTAAGCATGGCTATAGTTGGTGTAATTCAAACCATTGTGTTTATTTTAAGAGGTTAGATGGTGATACCTACAATATTTTATGTTTATATGTTGATGATATGCTTGTAGTGGGGTCTAACATGGATCACATTAAGGATTTAAAAGAACAGTTAGGAAATTCATTTGCTATGAAGGATTTGGGGGTAGCAAAACAAATTCTTCGTATGAAGATTACTAGAGATAGGAAAAATAGAAAATTGTTTTTATCTTAGGCTGATTATGTTGAAAAGGTGTTGCAGAGATTTCCCATGGTGAATGCAAAAGCTATCAACACACCTTTGCCTGGTCATTTTGTCATATCCCAAATTTTTATTGTATTTAAATTATAATATGTTAAATTGAACAATTGAGAAAATTCAATATGTTGAATGATAAATTTGATATTTTGAAAATGTTTGAAAGAAGTTGACTGTCTTTTGACTATGTGATCTTTTGAACTATCTTATTCTTTATCATGATTGAACGTTACTGATGAACTATGCAAGCGCGAGTGTGTGTAAATGCAAGAAACAGGTTGAAGGACAAGAACACGGTTGAGGTAGGATTTTTTAGCTAGATTGAATGGTAAGCTTGATGGAATCTAGGTGCACACGCCACTAAACAACATGATATTCACATTTAAAATTTCATTTAGAAGATTATATTGATCTGATTAATAAATAATCCAATGATTGAAAAAAAATAGGCTTTTGGAATGTTATACATGTGATTTCTTATTCAATTTGTCTATCTTGATCACATGTGTTCAAAATTTAAAAGAAAATGATAGCATGGTTAAACATATATGCATGTATTTAAAAAGGGCATACCTAAAGGACAAGAAAACAACTTCAATTAGAAGCTATCATTTGAGTAAAATGAAACTTCATTCTTTATTTAAAAGTGATTAATATATATATATATATACATATATAAACATATATATTCCTTATAAAAATAATATGGGATCAAATTTATCAAATATCATTGTCGAATTCAAATAACATACGTAAAGAAAATAAAACTTTTAATAATATCATAAAGATGATATTATGGTAGAGTGGTCTACATTCGAATTGAAGGCTAAGATTTTTGAATGCAGAAGTGGGTGGCTAATTAATGGTAATAATGAAGTGAAACAACCCCCTTAATGGAGTGAACAGGTAAGGGAGGACATGTTACCATTTTGGGTAGTACGAAATTCTTGCAAGAAAATTGAGGAGAAGACTGACTGAGGCAATGAGGATTGAGGAAAAAAGAAGGCAAGAGAATTGACCCAGTTGGGAAGGAGGAAAAAGCCCATAAATTAGAGGTAAATCGATGACTTTTGTGTATGCTTGATTTCCTAGTATATTTTATTCGCAAACTTGCATTTGCATTCATATTGTTGATTTCATTTGAAACGGTATTAACCCATTAGATGCCCATTTATATGCAAGTGTATCGTGCTTCAATGCTAGGAGGTTATTGTATGAAATCATTCATATTTTTTGTCTTTTTGCAAGGTCCTTATCGGGCATCCCTTGCATGCACAAGATTCATGCATGCTCTCCCTATCGGCATGTTAGTCGATCATGTTTATACACTATATGTTATATGTAATCGCCCCTCTATTTGTTTTATCTCTTGCATGCATGTTTCATTAGCCATTTTCATGGCTATTCAATTGAAACCAATAGCCAGAGTATTCTTTGATTTGTAACAATTTTAAAATCATTTACCATCTCCCTCCAAGGGAAGTGGCAGCTTCTCCACTGTTATCCTCCATAATTTTGTTGTTCTCTATGTTGACAAGACCAAACAAGTATACCACACCATATGGGTGTGTGGGTCTTAGTAATTGTTCATAGTGTTGGCATATGGCTTATATGTTTGTCATTTATGTCAAAGGGGGAGAGAAAGTAGTGAAAAATGCCTTATCATTCTAAGGGGGAGTTATGTTTTGAAATTTTGAACTCTGGCAACGTAATCATATTAGTTCTGACACTTAGTCATTTTTCACTAAGTGTTGCCATCAATGCCAAAGGGGGAGATTTTTGGCATATGGCTTCTAGTGTTGTCATTGATGGCAACCTAAGTCATTATTTTGGTCCACATATTAGGATTTGTTCATACCGGCAGGCAATGTAATGAACAAAGTTTTACTGGAAGAGAGAATGAAGAATAGGGTATTTGGTTAGTATGTCGATTTGTATGCTTCACCGGATTATCATTTTGATTTGTGGATCTCGGAGAAGGTTGTTAAGTATCTATATTATCTTATTGTTAAGTTTTGTGTTGTCTCATTAATCGGTGTATAAGTTAGGAGATCTGACATGATGATTTTCTATTTATTAGCCCTCGGTGGCTGACTTGATATATGTAGCATGTCGTGGATGTATAAGGAGTAATTGTTTAATTGTTTCTATGTTCAAGCATTTTGATTTGGGGACACAACATAGCATAAGCCAACTTTGATGGGTACGCATCAAATATTAAATGTGGATTGAACCGACTATTGGAAAATATTTTTATTTTGCTGAAGCTGACATCGAGCGATTAGAATCTTGGTAGTGGATATATATATATGAGATCGGTAAATTTATTTTTTGTGTAGAAGGTGTGTGGTGTTCGATATGTGTAGATGTGTGCAAATATCAGAAGAGTAGTTGAGTGATTCTCATTTGTGTAGAAGAGGATTTTTGTGAAGCGAATTAAGGCATAGCAGAGCAAAGTGCATGATCAGATAGAAGGTCCAGAATTTGATCTATGAGCTTAACTGAAACTGTAACCAAGCATTTGTAGATGTTATCTTCTCAGTTCAATATTTTGATTGTGATCCAAATCTCTTGTAAGGTAGTGAGCCTTCTATTTTGAGTAGTGAGCTCTAGGCAGTGTGCCTGAATGCAAGTTCATTCCCATTTTGTTAAACACTATATTTTGAGTACTCAAATTGTGGATTGACCTCCACTATGATTTTTCCCCTAACAGGGTTTCCACGTAAAAATCTTGGTGTTATAGAGTTTTGATTGTTTCCTTCATGTGCTTGCATCTTTAATTTTGTTTAAAGGTTGTAAATGGTTTAAGATCTAGATTGTAATTTAATATTGTTGAACATTGATTCACCCCCCCTCTCAGTGTACCTTGAGTCCAACACACAAAACGATGGGCATTCATCGTTGTTCTTTAACCATGTCGCATTGTTCACAATGAATGATGGCCAAACGATTGTATCATTCCACTTTTATTTATGTTGGCACAATCACTAAGATCATATAACAATATGCCATTAAAACAAAAATTTAACCATTCTTCAAAACGATTACCATCATCGTCGATCCCAAGTGATGCTTGTAATATTAGAGTTCGCTAGTCTTTCTTGCATGCACATTATCGTACCCTAGGATGATACTTAAATTGTTCCTTAAAACAATTACCATGATTAATCCTTACCAACATTGTCGTTTGAGCAATGAAGGCCGATGATCGACATTCATAAAGGTTTCGGCTATAGTTACTATTAAGAATAAAAAGAAACAATCGTTCGATTGTTAGTCATTCCTTAGAATGACAGTGGCATGAATATGTTTAATAATTGTCAGAAATATGAAAGTGGGTTTCTCCATAACTTGAACAATAATAAAATTATTCCATCTTTATATGTGTATTATTGTTTTAAAACAAGCATGTCGTTTGATTCCTTTTACTTTGCACAAAACGATACTAGTATTGTTTAACTTCTTTATTTATATTTATATTTTTTCAGAATGATAGTAGCTTTGGTTGAATACATGTAACATTGGTTAATTTGAAACTGTTTATAGGACACATTGTCATAGTAACATATAAACTTTTGTAAACAACATGGTTATGATACAGATAGTGTACTAGTATGAAGTAATATTTTTAAACAAAACTATTCTTCTACTTTCTTTGAAAAGGGAAAATTTACACTTTGTATAACTATCAATTGATATGACAAAGATCTAAAGCAATAATTTGAACAAAAGCAATATGTTATAATGGATATTCATTTCAAAATGTAGACATAAATATATTAACTAAATTTGGCACATATGTGTATGCACATAGACCTTCATCTACATACATACACATACTTGTGACATACCTTCTTTTATTACTTATCTTATTCATTTTCTTCCATAATGTATATTGATTTATGTAAAATATAAAGTGGTAGAATACATAGAATGTAATCATGGGACAAGTTAATGCATGATCTAAATAGATAGTGAAATGAATAGAACCACTTGATTTTTCCCTCTGAATTTCTCAAGTTGTTGAATAAAGTAGACTGAATTACTTTTTTGCGGATATGTGTTAGAGAATATACTCTTTGTTTAGTAGAATAGTAACACCTAAGTAGACTAGAGCACCTTAGGGTAGATGCTGCTAGAGGGTACATAGTTGCTAAGGAATAAACTCATGTTGTTGAAAGTTACTTTTTGGCATGGGTGCTGAAATGGAGTATAGAGTGTATAGGTTTTTCTTTATCCAAAACCTATTTTTTGTTGTTGCAACTTTTCTTTATGCTTGGCCAAGCAGTTAGCCCATTATGTATGTATGGGCTTATATGTGATGACACTCTCTACCATTCTCAGTATAGATCTTGCATTTTTCTAACCATAGATAAAGATGCATGTTGATGTTAGGCATGCACCAGTTTTCACCTTGTAGATTGTTCTCTTGCTAAAAATTTTGTGTAGAGTCTAGTATTCTTTGAGTAGGAAGAATTTTAGGGAAGCGTAAGCTTTGTGGTTCGGTGGTAAAGTGCTTGAGCCATGTTCTCATCCACTAGTGGAGGTGAGTGTCAAAAGGAAACCTTGGAAGTTTTCAAGTAATCAAAGTATTATGATGTAACCTTGATGTAATTAGTATTTGTATTGACTTTGTGGCCAAGTGAGCCAAGTCAACTTTGGTATTGTAATTGAAATTTGAAAATGAATATATATATTCATGTTTTAATTAGGCATGTGTTTCTATGATAGAAAATAGTTGCTTAAGTTGTGTATTTTTAAAATTCAATATTCATAATGTCATTTTCAATTAATATTTAAGTAATAAATAGAATGGGTTATTAAATTTGGTATCAGAGCTTAGGGTTCAACTTTAGGCCTTTTGAGTCCACAATGACCATGTCTAGGGGATAGTTAACCATTTGATCAAATTTGAGTTGTCCTAAAGATTGACGAAACTTGGATTGAATATAGGTATGGGAAGGTCTAAGTCAGGAAGAAAGAAAGGGAAGGCCAGAGAGGGGAAAGAATATTGAGGAGTTGAAAATCCTAAGATTAATAAGCTTTTCTCAATCAGAGATTGGCCTCTAAGGTGCAGACCAAACACACCCTTACTAACCAAGGAGGAAAAGGACAACTTGCGTGCTCAACCCTCCTCTTCTAAGAAAATTGATGTAAATTATTTTGAGGACCCAAAGGAGTGTCCTCCCTTTGATAATGATAAAACTAACTAATGTAAAGAAGAATCTTTTGTAAATAAGGGCCCATGTGACCCATACTTAATATAAATAAAGCAAGATTTTTTTTTGGTGTGTTCAAGTGAAGAACTCAAAAACATGTTATTATGTGAAAGAATGTGTATATATTTAATGAATGAGTGATATATACATGTGTATGTAGAGTTATGTGAATAAGAATGTTTACTTTTAGAACCCTATGTTAATTTATGGTAGACGTGAAATGTGATGCAGGTCGAGTGTGAGTCAGTATGGTGACCACCAAACAAGAAGCAAGTTGTAGTGGGTCAGAAAATGGACCAAACAAAAGGAAAGATCAGATTCTAGAACTTCTGAATAGGAAAGAGGCTCATATGGACCACCTGGAACATGAGGTCCAAGTGGTACACGAGGACCAAATTCCCAAGAATGTGAAAGTCAATCAGGGAGAAGGCGGTCTAGGAGAAGGCCTCAAGGTTGAATTGAGGAAGAACTAGGAAAGGATCTGAAAAGAGTAGCACTGCCTAAGTTTTATGGTAAAGCCATCAAAGTAGGAGCTGAGGCATGGATCATTGAGATGGAGAAATATTTATTTGACCAAACTAAAGCTGTGTGGGCTATGTAACAGCTTTTAGGAGAAGCAACTACTTGGTGGGACAATGAAAAGATAGAAAGGAATCTTCAACCTGGTGAGATTACTTGGGAACTCCTCCTCTAAACTTTTAGGAAGAGATGGTTACCACAACTCTTTTTCGATGAGAAGATGACAAAATTCCAAAACCTAACTCAGGGGAGCATGACTTTGACCCAATACTAGGAATTTTTTTCCAATCTACTAAAGTACATGCCTCAGTATCAAGGAGACGAACATTTCCATATCTAAAAGTTAATATTGGGACTTAGACCCCACATTAGAGTAGAAGTGGACATGCATGATCCTCTCACCATGAATGAATTCTTCCAGAAGGCCACCAAACAAGAGCATAAATTGCAACAGTTATCCAATTACTACAACAATTCAAATCTTAAGTCACTGTTTGGGAACAAGAAGTTTCAAAAAGGAGACAAGACCCACCAAATCTGTAATGTCAAGAGGGGAAGTGAGTCATAGGAGGAAGGTGAAGATGGTAGTGGTGGAAAGAGAAAGAAGGCAAACAACAACAAAAGCAATGACGACCAAAAGTAGAAGGGCTTCAGGGAAGATAGGCAAGGAAGTCACAAAGGGCCTCACAATGGGTACTATACTTGTGGAGGAAATCATTATGCCTCTAATTGTTTGCAACAATAAAAATCACAAAGGGAAGGAAACTATCAGCAGTCTCAACATCATCAGATCCATGCTGCAGTAGATAACAAGTAGGTAGAGTATTAGGCTTCGCTAATCTAGTTGACGAGTAAGCTCTATGGCCAAACTATCTCAATTTTAATTGATATTAAAGCTACTGAATGTTTCATAGACCCTAGAGTAATATCCAAGATGCCTATTAGACCTGGATGGATGGAAAACTCATGGATGGTCTAGTATGGAAATTGAGTAGAGAGAAGGGTAGATACATTTCTCTTTTGCAGAGAGTTAGAGCTTTCAACCTTCTAGACCCAAGTTAACCTGTATGTGGCACGCTTACGCTCATACGATGTAATTTTGGGTATAAACTGGTTAATCGAGCATAAGTCTATAGTGAATTATGATAATAAGATAGTTAGTTGTTTGGATGATTATGGGAACCCAGTCGAGATTTGTGGGATGTAAAGATCCTTAGAGATTAAAAAGATCTTAGCTATGCAACTCAAAAAAGGTTTGTCAAAAGGGATGTGCTATTTATTCCATGCATATCAGTGACCTTGACAGGAAGGAACCGTATCTAGATGACTACCCTATCCATCAGGAGTTCTGAGATGTATTCCCTGATGAACTCACAGAGTTACCTCCGAAACAGGAATTTAACTTCTCTATTGACCTAGTACTAGGAGTTGAGCCACAGTCCAAAGAACCATATTGGATGACCACCATCAAAATCTATGAGTTGAAGACCTAGTTAATGGAGTTGTTAAACAAAGGGCTCCTAAGACCCAGTGTGTCTCCTTGGGGAGCACCAATTATCTTTGTGACAAAGAAGGATGGAACCTTGCATCTATGTATAGACTATCGGATGTTGAACAAGGCAACCATCAAGAATCGATATCCACTCCCAAGGATTGATGAGTTGTTTGACTAGATGAAGAGAGCAACAATGTTCTCCAAATTCAATCTCAAGTCGGGATACCATCGATTGAGAATAAAGGAAGAAGACATTCTGAAGATTGCATTTCAAACTCTGTATGGACATTATGAGTTTAGTGTGGTACCTTTTGGTTTAACCAACACACCTGTAACTTTCATGAATCTCATGAATATTGTGTTCAAAGACTACTTGGATGAATTTGTTTTGATTTTCATAGACAACATCCTAGTTTACTCAAAGTCTATTAAAGAGCATGATAGGATAGGAACTTAAGGATAGTGTTACAATGTCTAAGAGAGAAGAAACTCTTTGGGAAGCTATCCAAGTGCTCATTTTATGAAGACAGGGTGCACTATCTAGGCCATATTATTTCAGATGAGGGAGTCTCTATAGACCTTGAGAAGATTAAGATGATCAAAGAATGGTTGGTGCCTCAAAATGTCACAAAAGTCCATAGTTTTATGGGCCTCACAGGATACTATAGAAAGTACATGTAAGGTTTCTCCCAGATTGTGTCCCTAATTAGGTCACTCCAAAGAAAAGGAACACGATTTGAAGGGATCAAGAAGTGTGAACAATAATTCTAACTCCTGAAGGAGAGGCTCACGACAACCCCAATGTTGACCATCCTCGATCCTAACAGAATATTCATTGTAATCACAGATGCTTCAGGAGAGAGAGTGGGAGTAGTACTAATGCAGGATGGACAAGTGATAGTGTATGAATCAAGGAAGCTTAAACAAAAAAAGATGAATTACATGTTGCATGACTTAGAATTGGCCGCAATAGTTCATGCTTTGTAGATGTGGAGACATTATCTCTTGGGAAATTTGTTTGAGCTCAAGACAAACCACTTGGGATTGAGATACAATTTTACTCAACCAAACCTTAATGTGTAGCAAAGAAGGTGGTTGTAATTCCTTAGTGAGTATGACTTCAAAATTAACTTTATAAAAGGAAAAGAGAACAAAGTGGTTGATGCCCTTAGTAGACGAAGACATATGGCAGCCATGATCTTGACAAGGTCTAATCTAAGACAGTAGGTGACACAACATTTGCAAGGGGATGAGCACTATGAAAGGGGGATGAGCACTATGAAAGGGTGAAGAGCACCCTAGCAAAGTATCCATTAGATCATCAGTTTGATGGGTATGAATTCGAACTAGATGGGATTTTGAGATACTAGAGAAGGATGTACATTCTAGACTCTAGAGAGATGAGGAAGTTTGTTCTAGAAGAAGTTCATAATGCACCTTATTTAAGATACCCCAAAGTCTCCAAAATGATCGCAGAATTGAAAACTCTGTACTTTTGGCCTAAACTCAAGAAGGGTGTAGTGGAGTATGTATCCAAATGCTTAGAGTTTCAATGAGTCAAGGCTAAACATGCACATCCAATAGGGATTTTGTATCCTCATGAAAAACCTGAGTATAAATGAGAGGTGATCAGTATGGACTTTGTACAGGGGTTACCTTTGAGCAAGAACCGACATGATATTATCTTGGTTGTGGTCGATAAGTTGACTAAGGTGGCGCACTTCATCCCAAGGAACCTTAAGGATGATCATTGACCTTGGCCAAGAAATTTGTCCAGGAGATCTTCCACTTACATGGAGTGCCAGAGACTATCATTTATGATAGGGACACCCGAATGACCTCAAGATTTTGGATGACCTTGAATGCCGCATTGGAAATCAAGCTAAATTTCACCTCAGATTACCATCCTTAGACCGACGGACAGACGAAGAGAGTGAATTAGGTAGTTGAAGACCTCCTCCAAACATTTACTACATAGACAACCAATATAAGTGGGAAGAATACTTACCATTGGTAGAGTTTGCTTACAATAACTCCTATCACACATCTCTAGGGATGACACCATTCAAATCTCTTTTATGGGTTAAGTGTCATACACCCATCAGTTGGGATAGATTGCAAGACAAGATCATAGTAGGTCCTGAAATGCTCAAGGATATGGAAGAACAAATGAGAGTTATTAAGAGCAAACTAAAGGAGGTGGTAGACAAACAAAAGAGTTATGCCAACAAGAATATAACCTCTAGATAGTTTGCGGTAGGTGATAAAATATTTGTGAGAGTTAGGCCTCATAAAATTTTCATTACCTTTGGGAATTCTTCTAAGTTAGCCCTGAGATATGTGGGTATGTTTGATGTCTTGGAAGTGATCAACCCAGTTGCTTATAGTCTTGCTCTACCACCTACTCTAGCTCAACTTTATAATATGTTTCATGTTTCCTTGCTTAAGTCATATCATCCTGATGTAGCTCATGTGCTCGATTGAAAAAATTTGTAGGTATAAGACCTAGGAGTGGTGCTAGTGGATCCCTTTAGAATCCTAGATAAATGCAACGTTAAATTGTAGAGTAGAGACATTACTCAGTTTAAGGTCCAATGGGACCAATATTTAGAAGATAGTGCTACTTGGGAGGATGCAGAAGAAATAGAATGCTCCTTCCCATATTTGCTTTCTTAGAAAGAGACTCTTGTTATTTTCTATATAGTTTTTCTTAAATGTTTTGGATTGAATGATGTGATGTTTTGGCTTGGAAACAATATGAAATGATGTTGAAAGAGACATATGATCTAATTTTGATTAATTAGACATTGAGACGATGTCTCTTCCTAGAGGGGAAGGATGTCATATCCCAAATTTTTATTGCATTTAAATTATAATATGTTAAATTGAACAATTGAGGAAATTCAATATGTTGAATGATAAATTTGATATTTTGAAAATGTTTGAAAGAAGTTGACTATCTTTTGACTATGCGATCTTTTGAACTATCTTATGCTTTTATCATGATTGAATGTTACTGATGAACTATGTAAGTGCAAGAGTGTGAAAATGTAGGAAACAGGTTGAAGGTCAAGAACACGGTTAAGGTAGGATCGTTTAGTTAGATTGAATAGTAAGCTTGATGGAATCTAAGTGCACACACCGCTAAACAACATGATATCTGCATTTAAAATTCATTTAGAAGATTATATTGATTTGATTCAATATAATTCAATGATTGAAAAAAATAGGCTTGTGGAATGTTATACATGTGATTTCTTATTCAATTTGTCTATCTTGATCTCGTGTGTTTGAAATTTAAAAGAAAACAATAGCATGGTTAAACATATATGTATGTATTTAAAAAGGGAATGCCTAAAGGATAAAAAAACTTCATTTAGAAGCTATCATTTGAGTAAAATAAAAGTCCATTCTTTACTTAAAAGTGATTAAACACTATATTGTTATAAAATAAAATAGTGATAAAATAGTGATATATATATATATATGCATACATATATAAACATATATATTCCTTATAAAAAGAATATGGGATCGAATTTATCAAATATCATTGTCAAATTCAACTAACATACGTAAAGAAAATAAAACTTTTAATAATATCATAAAGATGATATTATGGTAGAGTGATCTGCATTCAAATTGAAGACTAATATTTTTGAATGTAGTAGTGGGTGGCTAATTAATGGTAATAATGAAGTGAAATGACCCCCTTAATGGAGTGAACAGGTAAGGGAGGACATGTTACCATTTTGGGTAGTACAAAATTTTTGCAAGAAAATCAAGGAGAAGATTGACTGAGGTGATGAGGATTGAGGAAAAAAGAAGGCAAGAGAATCGACCTAGTTGGGAAGGAGGAAAAAGTTGAGGAAAAATCCCACAAATCAGAGGTAAATCAATGGTTTTTGTGTATGCTTTATTTCCTAGTATAGTCTATTCACAAACTTGGATTTCCATTCATATTGTTGATTTCATTTGAAATGGTGTTAACCCATTAGATGTCTATTTATATGCAAGCAAGGCCTTATCGCCCATCCCTTGTGTGCACAAGATTCATGCATGCTCTCCTTATCAACATGTTAGTCGATCATGTTTATGCATTGTATGTTATATGTAATCACCCCTCTATTCGTTTTATCTCTTGCATGTGTGTTTCATTAGCCATTTTCATGGATATTTGGTTGAAACTGATAGCTAGATTATTCTTTGATTTGTAACAATTTTAAAATTATTTACCGTCTCCCTCTAAGGGAAGCAATAAATTCTTCATTGTTATCTTCCATACTTTTGTTGTTCTCTATGTTAACGAGTCTAAATAGGCATACCACACCATATGAGTGTGTGGGTCATAGTAATCATTTATAGAATGATGGATAGTTGTCATTATTCTTTAACCATGTCACATCATTCACAATGAATGATGGCCGAACAACTGTATCGTTCCACTTTTATTTATGTTCGCATGATCACTAAGATCGTATAACAGTATGCCATTAGAACAATAATTGAATTATTCTTTAGAACGATTACCATCATCGTCGATCCCAAGTGATGCTTGTAATATTAGAGTTCGCTAGTCTTTCTTGCATGCACATTATTGTTCTCTAGGACAATACCTAAATCATTCCTTCGAATGATTACCATGAGTAATCCATACCAACATTTCCATTCAAGCAATGAAGGCCAATGATCAATATTCATAAAGGTTTCAGCTATAGTTATTGTTAAGAATAAAAAGAAACATTCGTTCGACTATTAGTCATTCCTTAGAATGACAGTGGCATGAATATGTTTAATAACTGTTAGAAATATGAAAGTGTTAAAAAGGCGTAGGACAACTAAGAGGGGGGGTGAATTAGTTGTCACAAAAATTCAAAATTAAAACTTCAGCACTTATCAATTCCACAACCACACTATTCTGTTATTAAGTTTGAGCATGAAACACAACTAACAAAAAGTAAAATCAACAAAATGAACACTAGATTTTTACGTGGAAAACCCAATGAGGGAAAAACCACAGTGAGGATTAATTCATAATATAAAGAGATTGTAAAATTGAATACAAAGGATCATTGCCAGGGGCTCATTTCCCAAAAGAGGACTCGTTGTCCAAATACAAAGGCTCACTACCTACAAAAGGGACTCACTGTCCAACATGGAGGCTCACTGCCTACTGATACAAAAGAGAACAAAAGATCCACCACAACAATTAACACACATCCGCAGCCTTGATCAGAAGATTGCAGAAACCTTCAGCTCACTGCCTTTAGGAATCTAACACAATGAAGTATTGCTACCTCAACTCACTTACACACACTTTTGCTCTTTTGATTTGTGGATTACTTTGTAACTTTTCATCTCTTTTTAAATCTTCACAATCCGACTTACATTTATACCATCTTCAACCTAAGAAACTTTTTCCAAGGTTGGCCACATAAGCTTCATTTCATAAATTCAAATTAGGTCGACAACTCAACATTCTCGTGGTGGAAAAAGAATGAGAGTGGACCAATAAGAATACTTAACCAAGACCAAAAATAATGTCTTGGATAAACCAAACGCTTCCTTGATTAATTTTAATTCTTCAAATGAAGTGTAAACACCAGGTCGACCAAACCTAATGAAAACATAAATGAACATTGATGTACACGCTTCCCAATTAGAAGATAACACACAGACAACGCAAGATGCTTCATTATGCATGAGAAGACATCTCAGATTCCTTCAGATACATCCACAGCAAGTGCAACCATCTTCAAACACCGAACTCCTTCCATCAGTCCATCCAAATTGTGCAAACACATACAATAACTTCTGAAACTTGACTTCTGGATCGCCAAACCACACACATTTTTTCCAAAACCAACATAACACTATTATAAGACATATTCTAGATCCGCAAGATCTGAAATAGAATAGTGGAGGACTGCAAAGTAGAAACATTTCTCCCAATCCATAGAAGACCAACTCCGCCAAAACAATTTGCACACTGGTGAACATAAATTTCACATGTCATCAGACCAGAAGTTACAACTTAAGAGATATCACCACAAGATCACCATTAGCAAACCTACAGATCCACACAAGCATAGGATCAACACAGGAGAAACGCGGAGCACATTCTGAACACATTCATCACTCTGACTTCTCTCTTTATTAATTTTCTCAAAAGCACTTGGAAATTTGTCAATTCAACACATCTGCAACATCATAAAGATAGCTCCATGTACTCACAACATCTCAACTATACATGTACCATCTGCAACATACTAAACTTTTTTGACATCAATGACAACATTAATGACAACACCACCAATCTTGGTCATACTTGCAATAGAAAGTGGGTTTCTCCATAACTCGAACAATAATAAAATTGTTCCAGCTTTATATGTGTATTATTGTTTTAAAACAACAAGCATGTCGTTCAATTCCTTTTACTTTGCACAAAATGATACCAGTATTGTTTAACTTCTTTATTTATATTTATATA
>VDFB02379081.1:0-26329 GCA_007258455.2 Sequoia sempervirens | reverse complement strand
GATTCCTGGACCTTCTTACTTCTATTTGTGCAAAAGCTTACAAGCTATGTATGTAACTGTATTACTTTTGATCTCTGATTTATATTTGCAATGAAAATGAAATTCATGTGGAAACATATTGTAACTTGTACGAATTTATCAATGAAGAAAGGAGAATTTTATTGTAATGTCTTTGTTACTTGTTACCTTTACATGTTTAAAGCGAGAACTTGGAAAATTTTAAATTTGGCAAGGAATAGGTCGTTACAGGGTTTGTCGGATGATGATGGGGAAGTCCTACTTCCCATGTATGCCCGAGATTAGGTCGAGCAACGGCCACTTTCACAAGTTGATTGGTTTGCCAAAGAGAGCACCTCGATTGAGGAAAGAACGAGCCGAATTGTCAAGAACAGTAGAATATTCTTGAGCAGTAAAAGGACGCAGAAGGTAGCTATTCTAGTTGCAGAGCCGCCAATAGTTTAGTCATCTCTACCTTCTTCTAAATCAAAACCGAGAGCGAAAGCTATGAGCAATCCTCCAGAAGATACAAAGATCAACAGAATGACAAAGAGCTTAAAGGAAAAGGTGAATCAACAGGAACAGTCAGCAGATGCGCCAAAAGTTCTAGTTGAGTCAGCACCACGAGTTGAAGCAAAGACTTCATCTCCTGTTCTTCTGTCATCGCCAAAGCCTTCTCCTATTCATATAGATTCAGAAGGCACCTCACCAGTTCACAACGTCTCAACACCTATTGATCCATCAGGAGTTGCTAGAGCTGGAACCAATCCTCCCAAAGAAGTTAGTAGAGACTCCTCGTCTTGGATTGAGAACATCCTAGGCAAGAAGAGGAAGCCTTCTTATCAGTTCAACTTTGCAGAACTCGATAGCGTCTACCAAGACACAACAGAGAAGAAACTTAAGAAGCAAATTCATATGGAGAAGAATTTTGAAGGCGAGATTATCCTTAAGTTTTCCACACCTCCAAAGGACAAAAACATTCATGAGGTTGAAATTGATGACTTCAAAGTTGTCAAGGCCAATCTCAGAAGAAGCACGCGGCATATTGATGTGAATCTCTTCAAGGTTGCATATGATAATCTGAAGGAACGAGTGCTCAAGGATGGAGAAGATAAGGCAGCCCTCAAGGCTGAGGTTCGGCAACTGTGGCAGTATATTTCCAATCTCCTTCATGGTACTTCACAGGCCACCTTGTTGCTTCCACAAATTCTAGAGTCAAATCAACATTAGCTGAGTCAGCTGGTCATATACGGAAAACATGTGAGAGATTGGATAGAAGAATTCATTACCAGGGGCAGATTTATACTTGTAGAGATGTACCAATTGAGGTATAACGCCCATGATCTTCGCTCAGGGATTCAGGAGTTTGAGCAAAATATAGTGGTAAGGAAACCAAGAGATGAGATCGTCATTTCTGACTTGAGGACGGCTTATGATTTAGTTGTTGCAGAAGAGCATAAGAAGAAGCTTTTTGCTTGGAGAGAACAACACCTCTTCAAAGTAAAAACCTTTGAAGGAATATCTATAGAATTGGCTAGATATAGACAAAAGGTTGTTGAGACTCTCAAGTTCGTAAGCACGTTTGTTTCGCAGATCCCTTGTCAATATCAACATGAAGATGGCACTTACTTTGATCTCCATGAAGTACAGACAGAGTTTCAGAACCTTGTCCGTGGCAGTTTTTATGGTGATCCTGTTGCCTACAAGATTAATCATGTTGCCACAATATCAGCAAACTTTGATAAAGCAGCTGAAAAGAGAAAAGAATTTCTAAGTTTGATCGCAGATGGTGAAAAGATGCTAGAAAAACAATACATTGCTATGAATAGTATCAGTGTTTGTGATGAAGAGACAGTTAATAGCTTTTTGGAGGATATGGTTTCCCAAGTTATCAATGAATGAACTATCAATTGAAGCATGTGATATTTTCCAAGGATAGAACTAAGAGCAGTAGTTAACTTGATTGGCCATGTTTAGGTGCCCATGTGAAGGCTCTGTGAGCATTGAGTAATTTTAATTATTTTATGATTATTTCTCCAAATGGGGCGTGGGTTTTCCAAGGAGGTGTTTTCTTGTGGTTTTTTCATTTTAAAACTTTTATATTATGATGCCTTATTTTGAGGAGATGGCTTTGGGAGTTTTTGTAGGTGAGATAGGGAGATGTTGTCGGATTGAAGAGAGGATTTGAAGACTCCATTGTTGCAGATTTCTATTTGCATGGAAGCCCATGTTTTTGGGAGCTAGTGAGCTCTACATTTTGAGAGATAGTGAGCAAGTGAAGTTTGTGTGAAGGGAGCTTGAGAGCTTCAGCTGAAAGAAGGTTGAAAGAGACTAAGAAGGTATTTTTGTTGCAGGTTTGGATGTGTGATATAACAGCAAGAAGAGTGATGATTTCATGGTCTTTTTGCAGCAGTGATTTCTAATGATGAATACATGTTGAAGGAGCTAGAATTGGATGAAAGAGGATAGATTGTAGAGAACATTTTACATTTGATCTTTGATGTTATATAGCAGATTTATTTAAGTTTTGTAATGGATTTTCATCAGCCAATGTGGCTGCAAAATAATGTACTTCATTTATATTTTGTTGTTGTATCAATTCATGAGTTTTTGAATGAGAAATATGAGACCTTACTTGCAGATTTTTGGTGTTGATTTAAACAATTTCTAAGTTGCATTTTCAGATTGTTGTGAGTATGTGAATGAGGGTTGGATTTCCCTTCATCATTTATTCAATTATTATTAATTATAATAATATAATATAATAATAGATATTTATGTTAAATAATAAATATTATATTAATATAATTATATTAACTATAATAACAATATTATTTATTAATATTAATTTATTAAATAACACAACATAAACAATTTGTATTTGTATTTGTATTTATTATTTTAAATATTAATATTTTTAATGTTATTCTTTTGTAGTTTAATTTATATTAATATATTAATAAATTAATAATTAATATAATATAATAATAGATATAAATGTTAAATAATAAATATTATATTAATCTAATTATAACATAATAGACGTGTAGTAGATTGAAATTTTTATATATTACAAGTAGTATTAATTCAATAACTATTAATTATTATTTTATTTATAAATTATATTTATATTACATTTTGATAATAAACTAAATAATATAATGCAATCAGTACTAGTTCTATTTCCATTGCTTGATCCACCTTCAAAACCGACCTGAATTCACCTTTATGGAAATATAATTCTTGTTTTTACTTTCTAGGCTGCAAATATGTATATATCTATGATTTTTATATGTTTTTGTACGGACGTACCCAAACGTACGCAACCCTCCACCCAAAAAAAAATTTGTCATACCAGTGTACCGTACCCACATACCCGTACCCATACCCATACCCGATTCGGCAATTTAGATTTTAATTTAAATGTAACAATCAAATATTCATATTTGCAATTTCACATTCATTTTAGATGAATTACATTTAAGATCTCAACATTGAACTTTCAGTGCTGCGATGTGAGCATCACAACATCCCCCCATTATCCCAAAAATCCAGGAGTATTTTTGCCACCCCCAAAAAAAGCATCCATGATCCCAGAAACTTAGAGAAACATGGCTTCTTGAATAAATTCCAAAGCTTTTTTAACAAATGTGTGACTTCAAAGACTTCATGTATGTTACAATGAATATTAAATGTAGATATTTGAAAAACACAAGTGTAATAGTACTAAAGATGATTAAGAGTGTTGCTTATAACATGTGTGAGAAAATAACCACTGCTCAATATATAAGAAGAGAAAAGATGAAAATTAAAGAGTTCCATCCTTTAAATTGACCTATGACATTTTTGTTTTGCCTTTCTCTTTTTTGTTTCTTTTATTTTTGGCAAAGTATGTGATGAAGGAGCATCCAGGGTGTAAGAGCAATCTTGCATCAACCAAAAAAAATGTTGTTTCTTTTCAATAAGGGCTAAATTTGGCAACTTACTATTTTTAGTAAGTTTGTATTTATGCATCTATGGGCACGAAATCTTACACAGACCTCTAGAATGGTAAAATGAAGCCAATGGTGAAGGAATCCCTTCAATATCATTTGTCATTTGAAAGGTATTAAAATTTCAATTTCTGAAAATCCTGTTATAATATTCAAAGTCAATTTTGAAGGATTTAGAGACTCCGGATGGGCCTGAAAAATTGGCAGAAAACAAAAGTAGTCTATGTAATGTCCCCTTCTCAAACCTGATCATTCATGTGACCGTTGGCCTTTTTTCTGGAAACCCGAAGGCTAGTCGGAAGGTAAAATTAGGGTTTCCTATTTTTGAGGAGGTCATTGCTCAGAGATGGTGGATTCAATGGCGGATTCCTTCTGGGTTTTCAGAGGGCTTCGCAGTGGTATGTTCATCTCGGCATTCAGAGCACTTTTTGGGAATTTACTATTTTTAGTAAATTCTATTTTTGGCAGCTTTCCAGATGAGTTCAGCTCGGTTGACTTCCTGCTTCAGTTTGGTCAGATGTTTGGCTCAGTCTTGGCTTCAGGGCACCTCCGGAGGGATAAGCTAAGTCATTTAATTAAAAAGGCACGTTTAAATATTATATTTTAACGTTGACCTTGGGCCTAGATTAATGACTTAAAGATGTGTTAAAAAGGGGTCTTTGAGGGTGGCGCCCTCATTAAAAGATTATTTTAATATTTCCCAAAGTCAAAGCAATGTTATGAGGGGCGTAATTATCAATGTTGATATTCATTTAAAATATCATTTCTTAAGACTTGAAGAGAAGGTACGCCCATCCTTGAGGAGAGTGGATTTTGACCTAAAAGCGGATTTTAGGGTTTGAGAGGTCAATTGGAAAATTATAAAAGGAAGGAGTTGAGCATCATTTTGGATCTTTTGACGACTATACTGTTATGCTGCCGGATTGGCTCTGGAATCGCTTCGAGGAATGAAGGCCTCCTAGCTCGGGCATCGCTTCGTGTTTGCAAGACAACATCAAGTGGTGATTCTTAGTCTAGTTTGTGAGTTATTGAATATTGAGCATTGTAATCTGCATTTCGAATCTTTAGATTTCTGTTTTCTGCATATTAGTCAAGTTCTGGAAATTGCATTGTTTAGATACAGCAGATCCACGTTTGTGTTCATATCTCAAAAAATACAAAAACAGTAGTTCTGGGTAGTCTTTCATTGCATTAGTCTATTAAGGGCGATTCATTAGCTGTAGTTTCAGATTTTTTTATCAAGGTTTAGTATTTTTAAAGAGAGGTCGATTTTCTGCTGGGGCTGTACCATTGAGGTCTGCATTGGGATTCGTGTTAATTAAATCTGCAGTGTTTGGTTTAGTTTCAAGGGTCTATCTTGGTCGCCTAGGTCTTCAGAGTGCTTTACATTTTATGGCATATCAATCGGGTGTTTATTGAGCAAGTTATGAACCTTACTTTGATCTTGTAAGTTGCTGATTTCTCATTTAAAAGTACAGATCTGTCAAAAACAAGATACCGAAATCTGCATTTCTGATTTGTGGTTTGGACACGGTGATTGCTTAAAGATTGTAGCTGATTCATTGTGAATGTATTATTTGATAAGCATCTGATATCTTGACATTGCAGGCAATAATAATCTTTGTAAACTGGCAGTAGTACTGACCAGTGTTCTTAAAATTACTTTGTCTCGATTTGTAATACTCATTCTTATCTTCAGTATTAGTCAAGATAGTTATAGCTCCGCCCTATGGTAGCTACTCTCCCATCTTGGGTCAGCAAGCACATTCTGGGTGTTGAGTGTTTTTTCAGCTTCAGCATTTCTCTTTCAAAGTTGTGTTATTGTAATCACTCCGTCATATGGTCGCCCCTCACTCCGCATTGGATTGGGTAGCACATACTTGACGTTGAGTTTTTTTCTGCATTTAGACTAGAAGACCCTCTGACCAATGCTCACCATCATCGGTGCCATTCTGGTTAGAGTTGCTTTCTTGCACGTTTTGGTTTTCTCCTCTAACCTTAACGGGTGCACTGTTGTAATTGGAAATCTGTTAATTTGAAAAAACAAAAAATTTGGCTCGGAATATTTCAATCTACCTTTAGATTTTACTTTCCAAGGATGTGCCTTCTTGAGAGCTTTCTAAAAATATATTCTAATTGAAAATCCAATGGTCGGATCAAAATTTATGAACCCGCAAAGTTGTCCTACCAAAATTAATAAAATTTTGAAATATCTTCTTGAGGAAGTTACAATTTCCAGAAGATTCTAGGGCAGTTACACCTTCCAAATAAAGGATGTGAATGGGGGTTACAAAGGGGAGGACAAAGCAGTGTAGATGGTGGCTCCAATTTGCAGATTTGTCAATTTATGTAATCAGAAAGCCCATGTGATGGCAATTGTAATGTTGTAATTTCATTTTCATTGTAGTGATAATAGAAAATCTTTGCTTCCTTCTTGCATTTTGTTTGTGCAATTCTTTGTTGTTGTTGTGAGTCTCAGATTGTAAGGGGAGTACCTTCATCCGTATGCATGATAGAATGAACTTGGCATATCAATTATTTATTTCTTACTTCAACAAGTGATAGATGCTTGCAAAGTTCTATGGAAATGTGAAAAGGTTTTCCTGAAAATTTGCAAATTACCTTCAAATATTTTGAGAAATTTTATCTACGAGATATGATGTAAAGTAATGGCACCATGCAATTGGTTGATCTAGTTTGAATATTGGATAATATAGTTTTTTGGCTAAACCATGTTTAATCTCTAAAATAAGGTGAATTTTGTGTAGCTCACTTGCAGGATTTGAGCACATGGATTTTCCCCTCTTATTTGGAAGTTTAGAACCATTGAGGACCTACAACTTTCAATTTCTCAAAGTCTTAGTGATTTTTTTGTCACTTGTAATCAGGAGAAAATTAGAGGTTTGAAGTTGTGCCCAGAGTTCTTGATTCCAAAGAATGTAAAATAAATTTTAATGTTTTTCTACCAATACTAGGTCATTAAATCCATTCATCATTTCATCCCTTCTGTTTTTTTCCATGTTTTTTGTAGTTACTCCCAAAAATCTAGGTGAATAGTTTCATTGGCTAAACCATGTTTAGTCTCTAAAATCTAGGTGAATTTTGTGTAGCTCACTTTAACGATTTGAATACAAAGAAAGTCCCCTCTCATCAGAAGTCAGAACCATTAAGGATGTATAAAAAGTTTCCAATTTCTCAAGGTCTTAGTGATTTTTTTGTCACTTGTAATCAGGAGCAAATAAGAGGTTTTAAGTTCTGCCCAGAGTTCATGATTCTGAAGAAAGTAAAATACGTCTCGGTTTTTCTTCCAATACCATGTCATTAACATCCATTCATCAGTTCAACTCTTCCATTTTTCTATGTTTTCTGTAGTTACTCCCAAAAACCTCTGAAATGTAAATAAAAATCTTTTCTCATATACAGTCATTCTGCCCATTCAAATGTGCAGGAAATGCTTTTCAAGATTTCTGTTGCTCATTGGATCTTTACGCCCATCTCTTACACAGACTCCATATATTTCATAGTACACATATATGGGATAACAATTAGTACCTCAGAATCCCAAAAACCATTTCCACTAGGCTGTACACTAATTTTTTCAATTTCTAAAGCATCATCCCATTATGTAAAGTAAACTACTAGAAAGAGAGCAGAAATTTTCATAAAATACTCCCAGCACATTCGTAAACATTTCTGACAGTATCAAGCCACTGTATAGGATTTTCCAAACATTTCCTGCACGCAATATCCATATGCTATTTTGGCTTGGATGAGCTTGCAAATTGTCTTTCCTTCCATTTGAATGTTATATATTTATGAGCATGTTTAACCCTCCATATGAAAAACACTATAAATAGTGTAAATATGTATTTTACTATTTAGCTTTCAATACAGCGAGCATCCCCTTAAAATAGAGAACCTTAGTTTTGCGCACCGCACATATTATATTTTGTTGGCCAGACAATATAAAACATTAACAAGAGCACAAAATTTATCAAAATTTCAGAAGAGTGAACCTTTGCGTCCCATGACATCTTGTTAAATCCAATTGCCCTCATTATTTAGAGGAATTTATCCAGTTACCATCCTCAAGGAATGATTTGATCTATAATCATAATGACCGCCAAATCAATATAATGTTTCTCAACATTTCAAAAAGGTGGCCTCCTCACAATCCAACTACAGCTTGATAACTGCATTTAAAATCGGTCTTTATATGATTTTATCCAATCATCATCCTTCAAGAAATCATTTAATAATAATAATAATAATTAGAAAAGCAAAAGTTCAAAGTACCTCAGAAAGTAAACCACCTCCACATCCAATGTCAATAATTCTCAATCCTTCAAAAGGCCTTGCGTTATTTGGATCTTTTCTGAATCAAAATCAATAGATGGAAGGAGTCAATTAAGTACAAAGAATTTTTACCCAATGATTAAAATAAAATTTAAAATTATAACTCTGAAACTAATAACAATTGCCTTAATTCATACTAAACCTGTTCAAAGATTCACTGTAGGTGAAATACCTTTGTGAGTGTCGAAACATATTTTTTGCTACAAATATAAATTTCAAAGTTCCAGATCCATTGAATTAAATGTACTCAAACGTCAAAATCCATCAAAACTTAAATACAACAGGTATTGTCTACTCTAGTCATAATGGCTACTCAAGTCTTCTAGAATATAATAAAATTTTCTAGTGTAAAGTAGAAATCACTAGCACTAGCCAAGGACTTACAAAGTTGACGAGTTGGCATATTTACTGGCATGCAGCTTCTAACATGATTCAATAATATAGTTAAGATGCATAATTTAAAGATCTTTATTTTATTTTTTTGGTACATAAACAAAGGATTTATATTAATTATCAAAAAGAAGTTACATTCTTTGTATAGACACCATGTGTCTCTCGTAGGAACAGCATGAGCTGCTATTAGAAACCCTTGACACTCTACCAACCCAAACCGCCAGACAAACAGACTACAGAAGACTCCGGACTAAAACATTACATAGTTTACCCTTGCCACCCAAGCCCAAAAACACAGGCGTATCACCAGAGCCAAATAACTACCCAGTTGCACACAAGCAGACCCAAACTGGACCACCAAAAAACACCAACGTGATGACTGGAACGCCACAACTAGCGAGAGTATGAGCACACGATCAATCTTCGAAATCCACCCCTTCCACCATCAAGTACTCGCGGAAATGCCACCGCCAGTCAACTCCACCAGTCAGTTCCAGATACAAATGGTGCTTAAGGAATATGAGACTGCATCTAGCCCATCGCCTATGCTCCTCAAAAGCCTCCCGTTTCAGGTCCAAAAGGAATGAGTATCTTTTCACAAATATCCTCAAGAGAAGTGCTTTGTGCATATCCCTAGGTCAAGGAAGCACAACGCCCAATTCTGCGATGATAATTGTGTCTTCCACGCCACCTAGCAGGTTCCCCATCAGCAATTTGTGCACAATTAACAGGGTGACGGCCTTGGGGACCTCCAAGTCCAGAAGAGCAGCCACAAATCTTGATGCTATATCAGCATTCGTGCAATAGTGCCCGGCTGTCTCCATATAGTCACTTCTCGGAAGAAGCTGCGCTACCCCCAGCACTAAGGGATCCCAGTCCCTAAACACTGACTTCAGTCTATTGTATGAGATTTTCCCGAAGAATGCCCATAGCTTACGTGTTGCACGAAGACACATTGGCATCTCCATGACAACACGAAGCAAAATGTAATGTCCCCTTTCTGGAGAACGTGCTTAAGCTTAAATCTTGCATTCAAAGTATTTCTCCAAGAGACATTAGAATGTTTAGAAGTCAGCACTTTCAGTGATAAAACTAATAAAGCTAGAGATGATATAAATATTTCATTCTTGTTAAGAATTATTCATTTCTTCTTATCGCTTCTATAAATGATTCTTCTACATTTCATAAGTAGATATTAATCAATAGGTGAAATTCTATGTGTAAAAGTCAATATTATCTCACATAGATTGTAGGTGCCCTTATTTCTAATTGACCTCTGCTTTGCAAATATACATTTCATGACCTCTCATATGAATGTGTACGTATATTGTATTCTATCTAAACGATTCCATTGAATGTTGCATATGTCATTGTTTCTGATTAATATTCATATGTCATGATGTGTAACTAAGATATATCTATAATGAGTAATTTACCCGTTATTATACTTACTGTTCACTGCCTTGTCATATGACCGTCTGGCTAGTTCATTGATTCCTCATTGACATTCCTATTCTTCCTTGCAGTGGATGACTTGACCAGCCATTATCCCTCTATTTCTCATTACTCGGTTCAGTGGTTCCTCCTCAGCCCGACATGCTATTTTCTTCTTCATATATCTTAAGTGCAATTCCCCATTTGGTAACATATGTATAAATATCTATATGTCTTCTGAAATATACTCTTTCTTCTCCTTTCTATTTCGCCATCAAGATGTAATCCAGGTGGAGAGGAGAGTCATTGAATCCTTTCAAGAATATATATATATATTACTGGCAGAGCAAGTACTCTCTAAGAACCACGACCAGCTCAACCCATCCGCATCTATTCAAAGCGCTGGTTCAGAGATAGCGTATATTGGTTAGTGTGGATTTCGTGTTCTCCTATATGATTGCAGATAGACGTCTTCCCTTATTTTCCTACGCTTTCACCTTCACTCCTTACTCTCCTAAGCGGCTCAAACTTTCGATAACTCACGCGAGATTCAAATGGCTCCAGGGGCCGGTGCGAATGCTTTTACCATTTGTTTTTGAGGCTGACGGTCAATATCAAATCAGCTTTCTCTCACAGAAATGATCCCTTGCTATCCTCTCCCATTCGATGATGAAATCTCAATACATGATACACTCTTAGACTCTCGACTTTCCTCTTTTTAAATCCATTTACCTCACTAAACTCCAATAAAGAGAGACGACTTTCGAAGAGAAGCGTCTTTTGCTAACAATATTAATTGCTAGCTATTATGATTAAATATTATTCATTTATTTATTCAATATTAGTTGTTCTTTATATTTATATACCTTACATTTATTTTGTATTAATATTTTTATTTAATAATTACAAGATTATTTTATGATATATATATTTTCATTCTCCATAATACCATAATAATTGTAATATTATTATTAGTTCAATATTTAGAATGTTTACAATAATATTGTATCTAATATCCATGATAATGATATTATTATTATATTGATAATTATAGCGTTATTTATAATTATAATATTGTTTTTAACATTTATAATTATAATGCCAATTAAATTAATAATTTTTAGATTATGCTTCTGTTGACTAGAAGGCACAAATTCCGGGGACATGACACAAAAAATAGTGTAGAGCCAAATGAGGTGTGAGGCTATGTTTATAGATCTGTCTTCACCCGTAATCCGTGTGTAGTGGCGTCATCCCTATCCGCTATAACCAATCTCCATTAAAACTTCGCCCTTGTCCATCCATTCCCAGGTATCAAGAGCACTGACAAGCATCTGCAATTAATAACCATTCCCACCATCCTCCTAAATGAGATCGCGCCAACCTAGCACAACTGTCCTGAGCCTCATCCTAAGCGACATGTCCGCCCGCCATCAACTAGGCTGCCGCAGGATAATTTAAAGGTCTTTATTATCAAAAGAGTGTTCTTATAAATTAAAATGTTGTGAAAAAAAGTATTGCAATGTTTAGCTTTCATAAATAAATATGGTTTATGCAACTTTTGAAATAACTCATTTATAGGTAGTACAACCGACAATCCACTCAGCATTTACACCTCTCATATATAACATTGCATTGTCAAACTCGAGGCAATCGTATTTTTAGTTTCACTATCCAAATTAGTTAAATATACAAACAACATTTCCATGTGCCATAAAAGCCTCTTCCTGGAGTTTAAGTAAGGTGCAGCATGATTAGGCATTCAATAAAGAACTGACAAGTATTTTATCTTTCCATTAAGGCATTTGCAAGTTTCACGTTTGCAAACTGATGTACAATTTACTTCTTTGTGTGTGTTGTTGTGTTGTCTTGGTATCTTCCATTCTCACATAGATGCAGTGTATTTTTCAGATTTTTAAGTAGCAAAGTTAAAAAATGTGATGTTGAAGCAACTGTTATGACGGATCTTGTTCACCACTACCTTTGTGTTCATTTCCTCAGTTACTGGAAAAATGTTATTGATTCATATGTCCATATAAAAAGGGAGCATTAAAATTGGAACCTGAGATATTTTAAATTAGGATTTTCATATCTTCAAAATTAGAAAGGCTAAAATTGTCCCATAATACTAGAAATGCAATATAAAGAAGAAATTCACAATGCAAATACATCTCCCAATAAATATGCCAAAACAATAATCTCAAAATAGTAAAAAGGAAGCAATCTAACAGAAAAAAAATAATGAACAAGCTAAAGAAGAGGAAAGTCTCTCTTAAGAAATTAATTGTGCTACCCTGCAGAAGCACTCCTAACATTTTGCAACCACAAAAAAAATCTATGATGGGAGCAATCTACAAGTTGAGATTGAGGCAATCTCAGACTCTTGAAACATATGTACTCTAACTTACCCAAGAGGATTCATGAGCTAATTGCTTAAAGGGAGATATGAACTTGAGTAGAATTGAAACTTTCTTGAAATGTGATGTCCCCATCCTAGTCAGCACAGCTGGTGACGAGGTTAGCCTATTATTTCGATCCTAGTAGGCTGACAGGAGTGTGCAGAGGATCATCTGGGGCAGTTGCTCAGTGTTTGGTAGCTCCAGTATTGCAGTTGTTTCAGGTTGGGCCTTCGCAGAATCTTCCAGAGTGCATTTTCAGGAACTTTCTATTTTTAGAAAGTTAGGTCAGCGGAAGTCGCTATTTTGGGGCACCCGGTCCAACTATTCACCGAGTCCACCCAGCCTTCACTTTGATGATCAATCGAGAAATAAGGAGTATTTTGATGATTAATGAATATTTAATATTTTGACTTTATATTAAAGTCACTTTATTAAAATATTTAAATATTTAATTAATTGGCCTATTATAAAGTACTTATTATACTTTATAATAAAGTATTAACTTTTGACATAATGAATATTTATTATTCATTAAAATAAGACGCCAATTTATTAAAAGATATTCTCCTAAGTACTAAAGGCGAATTAAATCATTTTATTAAATGATTATTTTAAAAGAGCTTTGGGTCGAATTTTCTCAAGGGAGTATATATTTTCAAGAAAGACAAAATCGAACCATTATGTTATGTTATTCAACTTTTGTCTTATTTTGCTCTGAGCATTGGAGTTTGCAAACCCTAGGGTTTCTGGCAGACGAAGCGTTTCTGAAGAACGAAAACTCTTCAGGAATTAGGCAGACTGAGACTGTGAAATACCAGTTTAAGCTTGCATCTGGGTGACTTCATTCAGGAGTTACAGATTGGATTCATTGATCGATTCATTCAGAGATTCAGAGAATATCATCTAGCAATAAAGGCGACTTCATCAGAGATATTATTTCCTGAGATCTGGCATTCATTTCCTTGGGCCGTACTATTTTCTTGTTGCTGCTGTACAGTCTGTACTGTTGTACCAGCAGGCCGTACTATTCTTTCTCAGAGGGATACGTCTTTCCTTTTCAGTCTCTGGCAGAGGGAACTTGGGCGGCTAGGTTTTTCAAAGTCTCAGCATCCATTTTCAGAGACTAGAGAACCCTTCATTCATTCAGCTGTACGATTCATTCATCCTCTGGCGCCATCAAGAAGGAACACCAGGTTTTTCATAATAAAATTGTATTTCATTCAAATATCAGTATTTGTCATTGTAAATGCTATGAAAGTGATAATAAATGATGCGCCTACCTTTTATGAGCAAGATCTAAGCTTATTTCATGTTCTAGAATTTATTTTGAATTTTCCTAGCATTTATTAGTGAAATCGCAGCTTTCATATATTTGTCAAAAACCTCAAAAAATTACAAAAACACAAAAACTTGCAAAAACATCAGTTACAGTTAGGGTTTCGGGGTTGAGAGCCACCAGGGTTCTTACATGAAAGTAGCTCTCTATGGCTAAGGCAACTACAAACAGAGCTCCAAAGCAGAAGTAGAATTTTGTAAATTTGGGGCACTATTCGGTGAGGCATTGCTCTTCCTAGCATTATGCTATGGTTGGGGCTCCCCAACATCCCAGCTTTCACTCTAGTGGCTGTGGCGCTATCTCATCCTATCATTAGGGACCCTCTCTCACCTTTGTTCAACAGTGTAGATCTCAGCAGCAAACTCACATTACCTACTTTTTTCTCACTGCAAATAGTACTTTGGCCTTGAATCTTGCAGGCTGATGCAGGAGCATCCAGGCTTACCAGAAATCTTGCACAAATATATGGGTGTAATGTCCCCTTTTTTAGCATGATCATGTTTTGCGAATGGTTTAGCCTATCACTGGCCCTTGTAGGCTAACACAGATGGTTAGAGGGTCTTTTGAGGTAGAGTCTTGGTCAGCAAAGGCTTTTATCTTCTCTAGAGTTCAGAGGTTTCCAATTCTGGCTTTCGTTTGGTGTTTACACGGCTCCATTTGCTATACTTACTATTTATAGTAAGTCAAAGGTTGGCTGAGAGGGACCCTTACTAATTTTAGTAAGGCACTTGGTTATATTGGGATTTACAGAGTTGATCCCGGTTTCAGATGGCGTGGTGAAATATTGAATATTAAAGGAGTTATTAATGTTTAAATGGCTCAAATATTATTTAAATAATTAAAGGTGTTATTAAAAAGTTATAACTTAACTTTATAACATGAGGGTCAAGTCATCATTAAAAAAGGGGCCATGTTTATTATTTAATTATGGGCGCCTATCCCAAGGTGAGCATTGTCTATTAATCAAAGAGCAAACTTAATAACATTTAATGAGAATTAAATGTGCTTTTTGGAGGAAATCACACCTCTTCATGAAATGGTTATAAATTGCCTTCAAGAAGTTGACTTCTCTCATTCTTGAGCATTTGATTTCATGAATTGTGTCTGTGAAGGAGCCAAGGGTTTCTGTCTTTCAAGCCATTGGAGAACGATAAACTCTTCAGTGGGTCAGCCATTTGAGGTGGTGAAATATCCATTGAATTTAGCATCTAGGGGAACTTCATACAGAGGTTCTATTTGTGCAAATTGGTGAGATCGATCAAAGAGTTTGAGAGCCTTATCATTCAAAAGTTTCAAAGAATTGAGGAGTAGCCATTTAGGATATCATATGCACTATTGGCACAACTCCCAAGGAGGTACGGCCTACTTTTACCAGTTATAGCAGCAGCAAAGAGGCATCTTGATTAGAGGGGCGATCTCAGGTGTGGAGGGCATTGAAAATTCCAAGAAAAATCAAGGAAGGGCGCCCAGCATAGTAGAAGACAGATGCACTATTATTTATGGTATTCACTCATTATTTCTGGAGAATCGAACCTTTTCATGATGTGCTTTTTAGCAGAAAATTAATGGCAGCCATTGTTATCCTACAATTTCCGAGTATGCTTGTATTTAGTTCCTCTCTGTAATTGATCAATAAAATCGAATAATTGAAGAGCTGCTATTTCTTTAGTTATTGTATTCATTTCATTCAATTTCTAGTTTTAGCATCATTATTTACAAAAAAACCAAAAAAAGCATAAAACCCTCAAAACACAAAATTGCAAAACAAAACAAAAACAATCAGTCCCCGCAGTCAAGAGAAGACGAGTTCTTACAGTGGTAGTTTCCTACCATCCTCTAGGTTAAATCAGATTGTTAATGCAACAAAGTTACAAAGAAAGAAGGTACTACGAGAGAGAACTTCGTAAGAAGTGGCAGCCACCACAGGTACCTGAAGGGGAATCAGTATCTGGATTGATTGTGATTCATCAAGGGTCATCCTCGGGGCCTACAGAACAGGTTGCAGGCATGGGTGACAAGAGGGAGAATAGTCCACCTCGAGATGATGCCAGAGAGGTGAGAAATACTTTAAGGGGTTTACAGGTTGGTCAGCAGCAGGTAGCCGATGCATTACAACAGCTTACGACAACCTTACAGTAGTTGAATTTACCTAGGAGACAACACCAGAATCAAGATGATAATCGAAGTGTAGCTGGATCACAAAGAGTACATAGAGCACCTTCTCGTACTACAAATAGGCCTACACGACCCACTTTCCTGAGAAATGAACCAGAGGAGGAGAATGGGGGTGAAGATGGTGAACCAATGTTTGCTGATAATATTATGGCAGCAAACGATGAGTGGGAATTGTTGACACCTCAGGTGAGAGAGCGCATTAGCTCTCACAGATTTGTGAGCCAAAGGAGAGAGCATTATAGGTGCAGGAAGGATAGGAGACCGAGGAATCAAAATAGTGATCTGAAGCATTCTACCAGTAAGCTCACATTGCCTATGTTTGATGGTAGTGGAAAGGTTACAACTCAGGCTTGGGTTCACAAGCTTGACACCTTTCTGACACTTAGATCCATGGCAGAGAGTGATGCAATTAAATATGCCACCTTACACTTGGAGGAGTAGCACACGATTGGTGGTATCATGGGATGGTGACGTTGCAGCATAGCCGCATCACTTCCTATCAGGGGTTTGTTGATAGGCTAGTTGAAGGTTTTGATAAGAAGGATCTGGAAGTATATTTCAGAGACTTGGCACAATTGAAGCAAGTCAGTAGTTTTGAGAACTACATTGGTGATTTCCAGAGATTGTCCGTAATGGTACCCTACATATCTAAGAGGAGGCTATACAAAGGTGGATTAAGGCTTTTGATCCACCAACACTGCATGAGGCAATGAAGAAGGCAAGGAGTATGGAGTTTGCAGCCCCAAAAAACAAGAGTACACATAAGGATGTTCCTTCAACCAGCAATGAGGAATCTCAACAAATCGCTGATAAGAAAAAGAAATCAGCAACCATGGTGGATGAGGAGTCACGTGAGTTGAGAAAAAAAGAAATTATGTTTTTGGTGTAAGGAACCATATAACAAGGATCATGATTTCCCTTTGAGACCTAAGGGAAAAGCAAATCATATTATGTGGGCATTTTATGAGGACTCTGATTCTGAAAATGCAGATCAGCAAGCGGATACAGGGGTTGATCAAGATGAGAAGGCATTTGCTGATGGGAATTTGGCTCCTATGGCATTCTTTGCTAATGTTCAAGATGAGACCACATTTAGAGTCAGGGGAACAGTTAATGGGCAGCGTTGTGTTGCTATGCTGGATACTGGAGCAACACATAATTTTATTGATAAGGCTTTTGTGGCTAGATGTAGACTTCAGGCCGAGGATTTTGATGGATTCAGAGTTCAAGTTGTTGATGGATATACCCTCACATGCACGAGGCAGATTACTAATCTCACTTTGATGTTGAACAGCTATGAGTTACATTTTGATTTCTATGTGGTCAACATGGGTGAAATGGATATAGATTTGGGCATGAAATGGCTCTAGGACTTGGGAGTATTTACCCTCGACATACCTAAGATGGAGATGTCATTTGAGGTTGATGGCAGGAAACATGTGTTGAGGGGAATTACAGATGGGAGTTTGCATTCTATCTCTTTTTCTAAGGGGTTGGACAGAAAGAGAGAGACGGAGGTGATCCAGGAGGAGTGTGAGATGATCTACTACATGGTCTTATGACAATCCACTCTTCAAGTTCAATGTTGATCACTCACTTGATTCTAGTTCGGAGATGAGCATTGATTGTAGCGTTTGTGATCCTTCCAGTGCATCAGGATTGCAAACAGAGCTCGCAAAGGAGATTTCTGGGGTGTACCTAGTAAGGAGTGCATACAACTTTTCTTTTAATTCCCATGTACATAATTTGTTTCAGATGCACAGTTCAATGGCGCATGTGATGGACAGTTGGAATGATAGTTTTCCTTGCACGAAGATAGGAAGCAAATATGGTCAGACTTTTGAATCACTTCCTTTTGAGACTCATACTCCTGTGACACCTGATCAGTGCATCAGGATTGCAAACAGGGCTCGCAGAGGAGATTTCTAGGGTGTACCTAGTAAGGAGTGCATACAATTTTTCTTTTAATTCCCATGTACATAATCTATTTCAGATGCACAATTCAGTGGCGCATGTGATGGACAATTGGAATGATAGTTTTCCTTGTGTGGAGATTGGAAGCAAATATGGTCAGACTTTTGAATCGCTTCCTTTTGAGACTCATACTCCTGCGACACCTGATGGCGAGTTTGAGTTGGCTCAACGGGTTCAGTCAGTTGTTTTGGGTAGGGTGTTACAAGAGCAATTTGATGATATCAGGGACATTGCACAGTTCTACCCGTGGGATCCTAGTGGAGTGATCTTACAAAGGAGTCTCTTTTGGCAGTTGAGATTGCTTGGGGACAAGCAATTTCAGGGAGGGTGGACTGTAATGTCCCCTTTTTTAGCATGATCATGTTTTGCAAATGGTTTAGCCTATCACTGGCCCTTGTAGGCTAACACAGATGGTTAGAGGGTCTTCTGAGGCAAAGTCTTGGTCAGCAGAGGCTTTTATCTTCTCCAGAGTTCAGTGGTTTCCAATTCTGGCTTTCGTTTGGTGTTTACAGGGCTCTGTTTTCTATACTTACTATTTATAGTAAGTCAGAGGTTGGCTGAGAGGGACCCTTACTAATTTTAGTAAGGCACTTGGTCATATTGGGATTTACAGAGTTCACCCCGGTTTCAAATGGTGTGGTGAAATATTGAATATTAAGGGAGTTATTAATGTTTAAATGGCTCAAATATTATTTAAATAATTAAAGGTGTTATTAAAAAGTTATAACTTAACTTTATAACATGAAGGTCAAGTCATCATTAAAAAAGGGGCCATATTTATTATTTAATTATGGGCACCTATCCCAAGGTGAGCATTGTATATTAATCAAAGAGAAAATAACATTTAATGAGAATTAAATGTGCTTTATGGAGGAAATCGCACCTCTTCATGAAATGGTTATAAATTGCCTTCAAGAAGTCGACTTCTCTCATTCTTGAGCATTTGATTTCATGAATTGTGTCTGTGAAGAAGGAGCCAAGGGTTTCTGTCTTTCAAGCCATTGGAGAACAATAAACTCTTCAGTGTTGCAGCCATTTGAGGTGGTGAAATATCCATTGAATTTGGCATCTAGGGGAATTTCATACAGAGGTTCTATTTGTGCAAATTGGTGAGATCGATCAGAGGGTTTGAGAGCATTATCATTCAAAAGTTTCAGAGAATTGAGTAGCCATTCAAGGTATCATATGCACTGTTGGCACAACTCCCAAGGAGGTATGGCCTACTTTTACCAATTATAGCAGCAGCAAAGAGGCGTCTTGATTAGAGGGGTGATTTCAGTTGTGGAGGGCATTGAAAATTCCAAGAAAATTCAAGGAAGTGCGCCCAACATAGTAGAAGACAGATGCACTATTATTTATGGTATTCACTCATTATTTTTAGAGAATCAAACCTTTTCATGATGTGCATTTTAGCAGAAAATTAATGGCAGCCATTGTTATCTTACAATTTCCGGGTATGCTTGTATTTAGATCCTCTTTGTAATTGATCAATAAAATTGAATAATTGAAGAGCTGCTATTTCTTTAGTTATCGTATTCCTTTCATTCAATTTCTAGTTTTAGCATCATTATTTACAAAAAAACCAAAAGAAGCATAAAACCCTCAAAACACAAAATTGCAAAACAAAACATAAACAATCAGTCCCCGCAGTCGAGAGAAGACAAGTTCTTACAATAGGCCCCAAGTAAACATGTTTGTTCTGTGCTGCAAGTTTATCTCCATTTTTGTTTTGGTCTTGTGTGGGCCCCGTTGGAATTTACATGGCTAACATGTTTGTTACACCCCGATTGTATAGTTACTATTGCATAGGGCAATTGATTGTCATGATTGGATCACTGTGATGAATAAACATGTTGTTCTTGTTATCAATATGAGTGTGTTCCATTTAATGATTGTCTCATTTGATTGTTACTTCTATTGATGTAATCCTAGATGAATGTTGCATGTAAGTTGTTGAATAATGTTTATTCTAACTTTTAAGATGTTTCTTGTATACTACTTTGTTGTGAACATATGACTTCCGTTGTCGTGTCATTGAATGCAGGTATGTGAAACATTCCCCCAAGCAGAGGAGAAATATCACTCGGGAGAGGAGCTTGGTCAGGTAAACAGTAACGAGAACCATTTGAGCATATACACACACGACCCTTAGACTAAGTAAGCTAAGTCAGTTTGTTTGAGTTATGGGTAAGTCGTTTGTACGCTTGTATGTTGGCATTAGGAGTCATGTCTACTTCTAAATGCATGTATAAGTGATGTTTATTTGTGTATCTGACTTATTGTACTATGATCGTTGTGTGGAAAACATGAATGGATATAAGTGTATAGGTTGAGTGGGTATGTATACACATGTATATACATACACACGCTACGTATTATCTGTGGTTATAAATAATATTATGTTATTATTGCCTAGTAATTTACATATATATGTATGTATATATGTATATATCAATTATGTATGGTTATTAAAGATATATACATAGATATGTAAATATATATTTATATATATTATATAATGTGTAAATATATGTATATATATTATAGTAAAATAATATATACATATATATATATATATATATATATATATATATATATATATATATATATATATATATATATATTACATGAGTAATAAGAAATATATATATATATATATATATATAGTTTAAAATATTTTAAATGTCTAAAGTGAAAATTAAAAGATTAAATTTTACTTGGAGTAAATATTAAAGTTAAACTATGGAAGAAAATAATAAATGTCTCCAGCCGAATGTATGAGAATTGGGCTATTCTCATTTGGAAAATATATTGATTAAACTATGGGAACCGATTTATTTCAAGTGAGGTTATATCAAATCATTTTTATTTGAATCGAGCTTTTGGAGATAAATGACGCCAAGCTTGTAAAGGGCAAATGTTTCATTCATAACTATAGTTGAAACTTTTGAAAAGAGGAAAAATGAAATGAAGTTGCCGTGAGAAGAAATACATGCGCCTGGAGTATTCATGCCATGACTAAGCCAAAAATGAGGGATGCCTGTAGGTGTCAAATTACAGTTTTTAGCATGTGCAAGATTGAAACATTCTTTGGTTGTTGTCAATAAACTGAGGTCAACTCACCTCTGAAACCCGCCATTCATCTCTTTGAATTATTCAAAACATAGTGCTATCATTTCTCATGCCTGCAATGGTGGAAATCATTGGTTTTTAGGCTCTATATATAGACGCCTTAACATTCTTATTCTACTATTTGTTGAATCCGAGTTTCAAATTACTTTGAGCTTTGTTTATCCACTTCATATTTCTGAAGTCATTCTCTATTTTCTGAGTGAAAACGACAGAGGATTTACCAATAAATTACCACAGTCTGTGTATAATTCCATTACAGCTGAGTGAGTATTCATTTGAGAGTCCATTTTTAGTGAGTATACATTATTGAGAGTCCATTTTTAGAGAGTAAACAGCATTTGAGAAGTCTGTTTTTGGTGAGAAGTCGTTGAATTCTGAGAGCTTGATTGAAAGAAGGACTGGAAGTGCGTATTGGGGAGAAAAGCTTATAAACAGGCATGAAACCTTCATCATTTTACACTATTGAATCTGATTGTTGTGTTTCTATTTCTTTGTATTTGTTGTGTGTGCAAAGTCTGTAAGTTAATTCACGAATGCAATTTAGTTATAGGGGAAAAGAACTTTCAAGGAAAATGTTTATTTGATATGCATAAAAGGGAATTTATATGAAAGAATTTGAGAGAAGATTTAAAATGCATATTAGTGTGAAATTGCATATTTTGTATTGTCTCCATATAAGGCGAATATGGCTTTACTAGTTAATATATACTAGGATTGAAATAAGGACAGGGGTCAAGTATAATTAGTCAACTTAAAGGTATTAGGTTAACTGAGCTAAGTTTGAGACTCCTAGGATAAAGATTTCGAGTATAGGAGGGATTAAGTGATTTACTTGTTATGCTAGTTCATTTCTAGTAGATTAGATTGTTGTAGGATAGTCTGGGATGATAAATAATCCAGTGAAAGGCTAAGCCTATGTGTAGTGTAAGATAGCCTTTAAGTCAAATCGGCCTTGAGTAGTGTTTATGATAGATGACCTTCATTCGAAGTACTGAATGAGAATACTTTGGCCAAAGTAGTGAAATGTATGACATCCACTTAGGTGTGAGATAGTTGAGACTACACTGTCAATTCATTGTGATCCTTGTACTAGTTCAAGATTGTGAAATAGCAAGGTTCTAGTTGTGTAGGACACAACACTATGCTCAGTTGGTAATCATTAACGGATACCCTACCAATCTCTTCGATGAAGGGAGGGCCATCTATTGAATAATGGATGTGCGGGGGACCACATTATAAGTCCGTGGTTGGTGGAAAAGCGTCCGAGTGATGTTTCTCCTCCACAACAAGCGGCCGATGTACCAAGATTTGAAAGGAAAAGAATCTTGGACCTTCTTACTACTATTTGTTTTAAAGCTCATTGGAGCTATGTTAGTTAAGGTATGTATTCTTGTTTCATGTACCTGTAAAGTTATTAAATTGAAAAGGAATCTTTATTGTAAATTAATATGGCAACTTGTTCATGTTTTATCAATAAAGGGAAAAAATTTATTGCAATGTCATGTTAACATGTTTATTTACTTGTAGGGTGTAAATTATGGAAATTTTACTTTACCGAAGGGTCGGGTCATGTTGATGCGTGTTTTGTGACACACCAAACATCAGAATAAAATGCCCAAAGACATCCTATCCTCTCTTGAAAAATCACCGCATATGCTAAGATTGTGAAAGATCATATGGTGATTCCAAGGTTCCTTATGTTAGGTCTTGACGTGTGGATAAGCTCAATGGTCGTTGTGATATGCTGGTAATACAAAGGGACTTATGCTAGGCTTGTTCAATTCACAATGAAGGTTTAAGCAATGAAGCTCTGTTGTTTGGGTCTTGGATCAAACAAACTGAAAAAGGAGATAAGGGTTTAGAAGTTCTAATCTACTCCTAAGAATTCAAGAGACGGTATTGATTTAGTGAAACCAATAACCACGCTTTGCTTTGCCACGCTTAGGACAACTACACAAAGTGGGTGCAATCTTCAAGGGAGAGTGCTTATGATTTTCACGTCATGAATAACTACCATCAAATCGAACAATATTTATCCAGATAGAAGTTAAGCATCCACAAAGTAAGCTCAGGTTAACTTTACGAATTGAACGAAAATCATCCATTCAAAGAAAGTATGAGCAAAAGTTTCACCATAAATCAACACTTATCAGATCTTGCATTCGTCTAACATACATGAAATAAAATCTAAACTATGATGAGGGATAAGAACCATGCCAACTCCAAAAGAAGAGAAATAATCACCATTAATTTGAACAATGCATTACTTATTACTTTGGCAGTCGTATGCAACAATTTACTTATCTCAACATGTTTTGCAACATGCTCCCATGCTTTACAAATGAGGGATGAGCTCAATTTATAGGCTTCCCAAGTACAATTCAATGGCCAACATTGATTTAGGATCAACAGCTGAGATTACAAAATAAAACCCTAATTAGGGCTTGTCATAACTAACTCCTTCTCGACCAATGAGAAAATTACATTCGAGGACACTTGTCCTTTTTGCTAAATATGAACCAACTATAAAATAGAAAGTTGTTGCATGGTGGAGTGTTAGGTTCATTGAATCTAGACGTGCTGACTTGGAACAATATGATTGATCGAGGCGCCACTTCAGCAGGTTGGATGTCCTCCTTGGTCACTTTGTTCGTTTTTCCATGTTCTTGCCTTACAATATTTTCCTAGCCGATGACTCTATCCTTTCTGCTTGTTTCCTCCTAGCTTTGATCCTGGATTCCTTTTGAGACTTTGATTTCTTCTTTTCACCTGTATTGGAAGCCTCGCCTTGGAGCACATGTTTAGACTTGAAGTTATTAAGTCTTTCTTTCCGGATTGCTCTGAAATTCCTTCGAGTGCCTTGAATTTAGATTGGTGTTATTCCTTAGGATTTCCTCTCTGAATTATCCAATTTGTGTCAAGAAATTATCTAAGTATGGAAATTTGTTTGGAACACTCTTCTTGTCACCATTTGATTTTGATTGGGGGCTTGTCTTTAATTCTTCAGGGGATGAAATCCTTCAAGAAGTTGCTCCGGTTGCTTCAATAGTTTTGGGATTGTAGATGAAATCCCCCCAAGATGTCTGGATATTCTTTCAAGTGCCTTGAATTTGGAGAAGAATGCCTTTGTGCTTTCGCCACAATAGAGGAAAAAGTATTTCCCATACTCAGCCAAATTTTGGCCATTCAATTTCATTTTGTAACACCTTCATGTGGACTATTCAACATTTAGCCAAGATTTTGGCCATCTCGATGCTCGAATGAACTTTTCCTATGGACTTGCCTTCAATTCTAAATCTGGCTTGTGCTATGTAGGGCGGATTCCATCCTTGGTCAAGGATTTTATTCATTTCCTCTTTACTTTCCCTCTTTATTCCTCCTGTCTTCCTTCCAACACTTAGTAATTTTTCTGAATTTTAGCCAATTTTCTGATCCTCTCCTTGGGTGGACTTTACATGAACTTGGACGTTTTCTTTCTTGGCCTAAGTCAGACTTCAAGCCACTTTGGACTAACATCTCTTCGGCCAAATCGGACTTCATGTTGGTTTGGACATTCCTCACTTTCAGCAAAGTCGGACTTTGCATTGGTCCAAACATTTTGCCTAGGTTAAACTTTATGGCCTCTTGGGCGGATTTTCTCAACACTTTGACAGTTCCTCTCTTGGTCTAGGTCAAACTTTGCATCATGTTTGCCATTGTACTTGGCGGATATTATGGATGTCAGGACATGCCTTCTCCAAGCAAAGTCGGACTTTGTGTTGGTCTTTCCATGTTCTTTCCAAGGTGGACTTAGCATTGTGTTTGACATTTGCTCTCCAAGGGCGAACTTCATCGATACTTGGACATATCATCTTTTCCTTCCAAAACATTCTCATGGCGGATTTTATAAATTCCTTTCCACTTCATAGCAGACTTCCAACTTTCCTTTCCATTATGCCCATCATCCTACGGCAAACTTTGGAGGTGTTTTTCCATGTGTATTACAAGGGGAGGGGGGGGGTCGGACTTCCTCTCTTGCTTGCCATCTTCTCATTATCTCTATGGCGGACTTCAAGGACTTCTCAAATGTTTTTCCATGTGCAAAGGCGGACTTCCCAATAAGCTTGCCATTTTCCATTCAAGGTGAGGGCGGACTTTCAAAATGTTTTGCCTGTTGGCGTAACAAGAAGCACCTCTGGAGTAAGAGTTGGTACGGACAGCTATGCACACTACGCAATGAGTGCTCTTCAAATTAGGAGGGGAAGCTCCCTCGTTGTGCTTGACAAAAATACTTGCAAAGGAAAATAAACTAAACTAAATCCTGTCTTTTTGTTTCAGCTGTAGAGGTACAAGACTTTCTCGAAAACTATATATGTTGCAGCTGAGTATTTTCTAGTTTTGCAGACTACTAACTACAACTATGCCAATTAATTAAAATCTATCCAATTTCCTCAAGAAAACAGAGCATGAGAAAACGGAGCAAGGGTTTGACTATCAGACAATAAACGAATATAGATTCTCAACTTGAAGGCAAGGTGGCACATCTATCAGCTCAATCTAAACACGTTTATTGGTAACAACATCACACGATAAACTGAATACGGATTCTCAACTTGAAGGCAAGGTGGCGCAACTATCAGCTCAATCCGAACAAGTTTATTGTTCACAACAACACACGATAACCAAGCGCAGATTCTCTACTTGAAGGCAAGGTGGCACAACTATCATCTCAATCTGAACAAGCTTATTGAACACAAAACAGATTTTATCTAACTAAGGAAAGAATTCACCATCACAATTGCATGAAACCCTATGTGGCATAACAATTCATCATAATAGTGAAAACGCATGAACAAATACAAAAAGAGCAATATTGAGGGCAAGGTAGGCACAGCATATATTCCTCTCTCGTGCAAAAGTTAATTACAAATGAGCAAAAGCTCTTATTTTATAGACATCGAAAGGTGTAGGAAACCCTAAAATCACCTTGAGTCAACTACAATCTTGCAATGCATGCAAGATTTATTACTAAACCCTAATAAAGTAAACTATACAGTTAACTGGAAAGCTACCATCAGTTAACTGATACATCTAACCTAAATGGACAATGTGCAAGCATGCACGTCCTTATTTAAAGCAAAGTTAACTGGACACTACCCTCA
>VDFB02379080.1:0-12455 GCA_007258455.2 Sequoia sempervirens | reverse complement strand
AAAATGCAAGGGTATGCATTTTACTACTCTACATTTATCCCCCACTTTAGCGAGAGGATGAACTTGCTTCAAACTCACACTAAATTAGCCAACCACGCAATCAAGAGGGGTTCAAATGCACCAATGTTAGTAAGATAGGATGAAAATGATCAAGAGGGATGATCAAGCCCCCAGGACCAAGATCCTATGACAAACCAACATAGGCATATAAGAGCACACTTGCTGATGATATATGAAGCCCTAATCAGATTTCTAGCATGCACTGTCAAAGAAAAGAAAAAGGAAAAGGAAAAAAAGGAAAAAACTACAATGGATCAAGCTTTGACTAGTCATCCAACATGGTGGACCAGGTCTAGGATGAAAGACGTTTACAAGTGGAACACACTATCCACTATGCAAACAAAACGAACACTCAAAAGGGCTAGTGGGAGCTAGGTGTCCACTAGGTGAGCCCTAAGAGGTCCATATCAACATCATACCCCCATGACTATCATAAGGACAAAAAGAAAAATGCACTCACAAGGTCTAGTGAAGCTAGTTGTTCACTAGGTGAGCCCTAGGGGCCCATATCAAAGCCATACCTCCATGACTTTAATAAGTTACAAAAATGCAATGTAACAAAAAAGAGAGAGGTGTTCAAAGGGATTTTTCTTAGTTCATGCAAGATCTCTTCTTAGGGAACATTGTATGTAATGTTTCCAAGAGAGGAAAAGTGTAAAGAAATATCACACTCTTGGAGGAAATCAAGCCCAATGACGCCACCAAGAAAAGGACACATGGAAAGAAGAAAGAAAATCACACAAGGAACACAAATGCAAATGAAATCATGCCAAAATAATGCCAATGTATGCCCCCACTTTAAAGAAATTGCTAACACCATGTTGTGAGCAATTACTTGAAAGTAGCCAAACATGAAAAAGGAAAAGAGGGTTGCCCCCAAAATGCATAACTCGGTACATCACATGTGATCCAACTTAAGGCATGTCGTCTACATCCCAAGCTTGCTCTTATATATACATGAAAGGTGGTCAACTAGCCATGAGAGGCAACAACAAGTGACATACGAGGACAAGGCTATCTAAACCCTTGCCCCCACTTAGTGCAGGGTAGGGATGAGCCGAAATGAATAGGGGAATTAGGTGCTTCAACCCAAGGGAGAGCACCATAGTCCTTAAGATGTTGAATTTTATTATTTAAAGCCTTGTATTCATTTATAGAATGACCATGAACTCTATGATATGCACAAAATGAAGTCTTGTAATAAAATTTATTTCATGTTCTTGGAGGGAGAGAGATCAAAAGATCTTGGAGGAGTCTCGTCAAGATACTCTCTTGGTCAAAAGTTGAGGATGTTATTTTATTTTGTGACAAAGATATCTCTTGCTTAGCACAAGGTGTCATACCTACACAAGACTCTTTAAATTGTGAGATTTTGTTCTCTCCTTTGCAGGAGGGTGTAAAATCTAACAAATTCAAATCATTAGTGCTTTGTGTGATGACATTTACATTAAGCGAAGATTTCTTTGTTTGTTTCGTTTCTTGCAAAGGATAAAGACCACTAGTGTCTATTAGCTCAGGGTGCACTACTGTTAAAGTCAGTTTAGAAGGATGTTTTGTGATAGTGTTGATATTAAGTGAAGGCTTGTTTGTGTCTTTTGAGGGGAAATAACCAAGACCACTAGTATTTTATTGCATGTGAGGTTCTATAGGGACATAGATATCTTGTTCTCTAGCACCACATCCTTTTCCACTGTAACCAAGTTGTTTTGTAAGTTCGTAACCTTTTTCATAAAGCTTTTTCATTTATTTTGGATTCAGTGGGTGTTCATGATTAAGTTCATCAAATTTTGTTGTGTAATTTTCTTTTTCTTCTAAAGTGGTTGAGGTGGATGCTCTCGAAGGGTCTTCCAAATTTTGTGTTGACATTACTACTTTTTCTTTTCCCTTTTGAGAGTCTTTGTTTAGGATCTTGTATTCTCCCATGAATGTATGTTTGAAATCTAAGGAACCCCAATCATCTTCTAAGAGCTTCATGACTCCTTCAATGTGTTTTTCTTTGTCTTTCTATTGCACAGGTTCCATTTGTGTAGTTGGTGTTAATGTTTTCAAAGGTTTTTCCTTGTTTTTCTAGATTTGTAAGACATTGCAAGGCTCATTATTAGCATCAAATGTGTACACTTTGTTGTTGTAGACATACTTAATTTTATGATGAAGTGTAGAAGGAACCACATGCATCTCATGAATTCATGGTCTTCCTAAAAGAAGATTGTACAAACTATCATTAGGCATACCATGAATAGGAGTTTGTAAGGTACCTTTCCAACTGTAATTTCTGATTTATCCCACATTATCAAATCCTTTTATAAATAAAGAGTCGAGTTGATTTTTTGATTTATCAACACCAAGCTTATCCAAAATGGTCACACTACACACATTTAAGGTTGAGCCATTGTCAACAAGGGTTTGATGTATTCCTACCATCTTGTATTGAGCTATGATCATGAAAGTGTCATATTGTTTTTGCACTTCAGAAGTAGGGAGCTCACTTTGGTAGAAAACAATGTCAACATTTATTCCTTGAATCATGGCTGCTATGTCATTTGGTTGTGTATTAGAAGGGATAGGAACTTTTTGAAGGCATTTTGAAGCATATTGTGATAGTTAGGTGAATTCTGAATCAGGTCCCAAAGGGATATCTTTGCAGAAGTATTCTTAAGTTGTTCAACAAGATCATACTCCTTTTGACTTTGTGAAGTCAAATGAGGGGCACTAGGAAAGATAGGATTAGGCAATGGGAGGGATGTTGAAGGTGTTTGTCTTAGTTGTGAATTTTTCCTAGTGTTGTTTGTATGAGCAATGGTATTATAACTTGGTTGTTGTGAAACATTGGTCTTAGGTGGTTCGAGGATAAGGACATGTTTGTTTTGAACTTGTGGTTTTTGAGAGGGTGGATAAATGATAAGTTTAGGCTTAGGAGAGTACTCCAAGGGGTATCTAATGTGCATAACCTCAGAAGACTTATCCTCATTTTCATGATCTCTTAGTGAAGGGGAGTCTAATGTCACTTCATTATCTTCATATCAGGAATTACTATTGTCAATGTTCTCATTTTATTCCACTATTATGTCTTCCCTAGTAGGAGAGTTTCTAGGAGGACTACAAACCAAATGTTCTTGAAATTCAAGGGTTGGTTCTTCTAAAATGACTTCATCACATGTAGGGTAATGATCAATGGTTGTATTTTCTTGTTCATCAATAGTGGGGATATTAAGAGAAGGCTCTATTTGATTGTCCTTTTTCTCTAAGATCTCATTCTCTTGTGCCATACTATCAACCCTAGTAGGAGAGCTTGTAAGATGTTTATTTCCTTTCATGTTTAGATTGTGTAAAGTAGCTTCATCACTAGTAGGGGAGGCATCAAGAGAAGGAGAACTATGGTTTTCAAGGTTACAAATAGTTAAATGGTTTTGTTCAAATAGGTCTTTCCAAATGTTAGGGACATTAGGAAGGAGAGAGATAAGGTTATCACTTTCAACCCACATGTCCTCTTGATGAATGTGATTTTCATGATCATTCACAATTGTATCCTCTTTTACTAAAGCCTTCTTGCAATTAGGGGAGGTGTTGAGAGATGGATTTGGGGTAAGAAAAGTGGTGGAAATGATCTCATATTCTTGTTTTCTAATGTCTTACAAATGGGGAGGAGGAGAGGGACAATCAAGACCCTCAATGCTTGTATCTTCTTTCACCAAGATACCTTCGTCACTAATAGGAGAGGTATTGGGAGAAGAACAAGTATGATTGTTATGATTGTCTACACTAACTTCCTCACCAATGGGCAATGTAATGTTAAGGATTGGGCCAATGTTGTGATCCACTTGCTCTATGATGTTCTCATAACTATGAAAGATAGTAGAATGATGGCTACCATGTTACTTAATGACCTCATTGTTATATTCTAAATTGAACTCATAAGAGGGGATGTTGTATTTATGCAATCCACTTGTAATCATATCAAAGCCACATCTTTTGAAAGAAAACATGCTATTATGGAAAAGTAAAGAAAGTGTAATGCAATGACTTAAAGTGAAATGTTTAAATGCAATGTTTAGATTGGAAACAAGGTAATTTGCTGATTACACTATGCAATGATATGAAAATGGAATGTTGTAAATGCAAATTTGGAATTAATAAATGCAAGAAATGAATCACTTTAAGATGTGATTTAGTAAAATGCATGAAACAAAAAGTCAACCCACTGAAATAGATGACCAATGCCAAAAAACAAAAGCACAACAATGTTGATTCAGATCCTGAAAACTACAATTTGAAATTCCACATGGACTAAGATACCAGGGAGGGTGTCTTAGTCCTCTTGATGAAATTTTAAGGTTTTAGAAGATAAAACACATAGTTAGTCACTCAGACAGGGTACTACAACAGAAAACCAGAGAGGGACTAAGACGCCACCAAGGGCGTTTTAGTCCCGGTAATGGTTTTTTTCATAAAATAAAACAAATATGGGTTGATTACAATGTTTCTAGGTTGCCTACCTAGGGACTTGATGTTTAGAAACATAAAACTATGCCAATAGATGCAAGAAAAAGTGACTAATAGCAAGCAACTGGATGCAATTTTTTCAATTTTAAATGCAATAACAATGTATCTAAATGAAATTAGGATGATGGAAAGTGTACTTTTCTATTTTTCAATGAGATAAAATGATGCAAGAAAGAAAAAATGCAACCTATATGCATTTTCACTAATGCAAATATGAGAAACCCTAAATGCAATTTTCATTAAGTATGAGAAACCCTAGATGCAATTTCACTAATGCAAAATGCAATGCAAGAATGAATGCAATCTAGATCTAGAACTTGAATGAGCTCCAAATTAGAAAATGTTCATGCTCAAAAGAGTCGAGTTCACCAAAATGATGAGGAGAAAAATGGAAACCTAAATATATCACGCTTTTTCCACTAATCATTCACTAATGTCTTAGGAGTCCTAATTGATTGACTATCAACCTCACCAGGTGAGTCAATTCACAATAAGAAGGACCTAGGAGGGGGATTTTTTGACTTTTAAAGGGTTCACCACAAAGCAAATGTTTGGAAAAGACAAATTTTTGAAAACACAGTGTGATATGCAAAATGACCTAGAATTAGAAATGCAAGCTAAATGAGAAATGCAAATAATGAAATTAAGCTACACCAAGTTAGGGTATGTGTGTACCTTCAAAGTTTGGAGATGTTATGAGGTTTCCAGAAATGCAAAGAAGCTATCAAAATATGTTGTGGAGGACTAAGGCACCCAAGGTGGCGTATTAGTCCCATTGTTTTTTGGGCTAGATGGGGAGTCTTCAGATGCCGAAACAAAATATTGAAGAATCTCTGAAAATACCATGTGGAGGACTAAGACGCCCAAGGTGGTGTATTAGTCTTGTTTCAAATTTTTGAAAACTCTGAATGTGGTCCTGAGGTTTAAGGTTTGCACTTGCTTCTTCTCTGATCTAAGGTCCTAAAACTTCCAAATTCAGTTTTTAGGTGAGTTTCCATGAAGATGACAACTTTGAAATGAAACTTTTCACTTTAAAGGATCTTCAAGTCTTCAACCTAGATCTACAAATACAAACACATAAAAGGGAAAAACTTATTGATTTTTATTAAATGGAGGTTTACCTTGGTCAAATCCCTTGTAGGTAATTAAACCAAATAATGAAATGAATGAAATAAAACATGGAATATGAAATATGAAAATGATATCACCTTGTATGATGTCTTGTGGAACAAATCTACAATCTACCATGTAGTGGCCATGAAGAATGTAGACCTTGGATTTGTGGATATGATGTGAACGATGGTTGCAAATAGATCTTCAATGCTACATCCACAATCTTGGCTCAACAACATGAATGGATGCACTAAACCCTTGACATGATGCTTGAATCTTAATTATGGCTCCAAATGGTTGATGAATTGCTCTTGAATGCATAAACATGCCTTAGGAATGAATACTTGAATGCTTGTTATCTTGTTATGAATGCTTAGATATGAAAATTGAGTGGAGGAACCTTGTATTTATACTTATTCATGCTTGATATCCCAAAATTACATCACAACGAGTTGACATATGAATTCATTAATTAAAGGAGGCTAAATCCCACCCAAATTTGAAATTGGATCCCAAAAATAAGCCAAGGAGGACTAAGACACCTTAGGTGGCATCTTAGTCCCAAGGCTCAATTCTTGGGGCATAAACTCCAAAAAGTGACCTATTTTGGTGTTTTCAATATTAGGGTCTTGTTGATGGTGTTTTCTACACAACAAAAACTCAAACAAAATATAATATCCTATCTCTCTTGAAAGGTAAATCTCTATCAACAATCCTTAAGAGATAACCCCAAGGTCTCTAATTTCAGGTCTTGGACAATGCAACAAAAAAACTCAGAGATAATGTTAAAACTGTTGGTTTTCCACAAGGGGTCTTACAAATGAACAATGCTGGAAGTATACTTTCATCAAATGTAACAATATGGTGATGCTTTCAGTCCTAAACTAACCCAGATTCAAATAAAGATAAAAAGAGAAGGGTTGAGAGAGATACTATTCTAAACTAATACCTAAGATCAATCACAACAATGATGAATGTTGCAAATGGACAGATCCCCAATAAAACCAATCTGTACTTAATCAAGGGCAAGCCTACAACTCCACAGAAATAATTCAATCTTCTAAGAGAATTGGAAGATTTTCAGACTATGAACATTCATCCACATACCCAATAATTGGTGCAACATTAACAAGCATTCATAGTTGAACTTAGCACAAAATAGGGCCCAAACAAACTTTACACAACAATCTACAATCAAAAAATTGCCAAAATTATGGACCGGAGATCAATCAAACACCATTCACATTTCACCATTATCATGAAAGAACTAAAATCTAACATATAACATCTAATATTGAGAATCAAGAATAAGAAACCATGACACTATCAAAGCTAAATACAAAGATTTCCAAATCAACAACCCATTTGCATTAACTTTTCCAGCATTTACGTAACAGTCTTCTTGCTCTCTCCTCTCTTACAATTACTGACTTCTCCTAACTTAGCCAATTCTATCTTTCTAACTAGCTGCTAACCTAGTCTAACCCAGGCTTACAAATGAGAAGGCACAACCTTTTTATAGATCTTACATTACAATTTCAATGGCTCAGATTCTTCCTCTAGAAGCATCAAGAAGTTACATAAAGCTTTACAATTCTTGGTACATCATCATCCAATCAATATAATTTTGTTACAGCTAGGAGCAATGAGAAAAAAAAGAAACATGCCACTTACACATTGATAAAAATTCCCATTGGAGAAAAAAAGCAACATCACATGTCTTCTCATGTTTAAAATATATCCTTCAGCTGTAGATAGGTTGTGGCACAAATTCTTATGCAGGTCCCACATTTAATATTTGAGTTGAACTCTTCTAGATTTTCCTCTTGGCATGAATCCATATGCAAGTCCCCCTTTTGATTTATTTAATCTTGAAAAAGAGATATCATCATTAGTAGTTCACATTTTAAAAAATCCAATCCATAAAATATCCAAATTAAACTTGAATAAAATTTTGAAAATTTTGGCATTTTAAGAAAGATTTCCATTTTTTGGAATTTTTTATTTTTTGAAAAAAAATTCCATTTCAAGAATTTTTCATTTTGGGAACATTTTAAAATTTCAAGAAAATTTCCATTTTTTGAATTTTAATTTTTCAAAAAAAATTCCATTTCAAGAATTTTTCATTTTGAACATTGACTCCATTTATTCCTTCTTTTTTTTCTTCAAGGAATTCACCGACAACTAGTTGAAACTCTTCTATTGGAGACATGTTTGATATATCTTTGTGTATCCCTTGTATGTTGTGGCAACTATACTTGTTCTTCTACCTCCTTTATGGATGTTTCGAACTAGAAACATGTGAATTTAGAATGCTCTTTCGCATGTATCTTGCACCAATTTGGTAACAGTAACTCTTCTAAGCAGACTTTGTATCCCAAATTTGACCAATCCTTCAAAAATTTGGCAACAAACTCTTCATATCTTATATGTATTGAATATTCATCATGAACAAGGGAAATCTGACTCATCACTTCTTCTTGTGGTTCATCCTTAACTATATTTTCCATTGAAGATCCTTGATTAACCACTATGGGAAGAACATCTCTTATCTTGATTGGTTGCTCTTCACTTAAACGTTCATCGATTACCTCTGTTGCTTTAGATATTTTAGATTCTTCCTTTTGGCATGCTACTTCATTTGTGGATGGCTCATCACCTGTTGCACTTTCTTCAAATCCAAATTTTTTTGACTTCTCTGTAGTACATTCCTTGACTGACTATTCTTTCCATTCCAGATATCTCCCAACTTTAATGATAATGTCCACACATGAACAACAAGTGAATTTCAAATGAGATGCATTATGAACTCTACACCATTTAGATGAGATGAACTCTTGCAAACACCTACCACTATTGAGCTGATCTTTAACTATCTTTGTGAATGCCTCAACAACAACATCAACCAACTATAAATCTATGGAGGCTAGTGGTTTAGGTAGGTTTTGCATGAAAATATCCTTTTGCAAAACTATCTTGATCCTATTCAAAAAGGTTAGACATTCCAATTCATTGTGCCCACAAGTATTATGGACTCAACACTTGTCTAATAATGCATAGTGATGCAAACCCTTACTGTTCTCAAGATCCAATATCTTATTTAGAGACTCTTGAAGTTGAGGAAAATCAATATGAAGACTATTCCCATCATGAAAAACATAAGACTGCTTTTCCATCTTGACTCAAAATTTGTACTTTCATATTTAGAGATCTATCATATCTCAAATTTTCAACATGAAGGCTCATTCAACTTCCAGCTATGTCACCTTATGCTCATGCCACCCTTCTAGTTCCAATATGTTGATGGGTGTTAGAAGGAGAAGGGCATGAAATGAATGAAGCAATATCTTTTTTCTGCCCTCCTTCTAGCACCAATCTGATGATGGTGTTTTTTGCATAGCAACAACTCAGATAGAATTTAATATCCTATCTCTCTTGAAAGGTAAATCTCTATCATCAAGCCTCAAGAGATAACCCCAAGGTCTCTAATGTCAGGTCTTGACAATGCAACAAAACAACTCAGAGATAATGTTAAAACTGTTGGTTTTCCACAAGGGGCCTTACAAATGAACAATGTTGGAAGTATAATTTCATCAAATATAACAATATGGTGATGCTTTCAATCCTAAACTAACCCAAATTCAAAGAAAGATCAAAAGAGAAGGGTTGAGAGAGATCCTATTCTAAACTAACACCTAATATTAATCACAACAATGATGAATGCTACAAATGGACATATCCCCAATAAAACCAATCTCTGCTTAATCAAGGGAAAGCCTACAACTCCATAGAAACAATGCAATCTTCTAAGGAAATTGAAATATTTTCAGACTATGAACATTCATCTACATACCCAATAACTAGCTCAATGTAAACAAGCATTCATAATTGAATTTAGCACAAAATAGGGCCTAGACTAACTTTACACAACAATCTACAATCAACAAATTTCCAAAAGTATGGACCAGGTATCGATCAAACATCATTCACATTTCACCATTATCATGAAAGAACAAAAATCTAATATCTAACATTTAATACTAAGAATCAAGAACAAGAAACCATGGCACTATCAAAGCTGAATACAATTTTTTCCAAACAACAACCCATTTGCATTAACTTTTCCAGTATTGACATAATACTCTTCTTTCTCTCTCCTCTCTTACAACTAGTGACTTCTCCTAACTTAGCCAATTATGGCTTTCTAACTAGCTTCTAACCTAGTCTAACCCCTTACAAATGAGAAGGCACAAAACTTTTATAGATATTACATTACAATTTAAATGGCTAGGATTAAATCCCATCAATGGCTCAGATTCTTCCTCTAGAAGCATCAAGAAGTTACATAAAGCTTTACAATTCTTGGTACATCATCATCCAATCAACATAATTCTGTTACAACCAGGAGCAATGAGTAAAAAGAAACCTACCACCAAGACATTGATAAAAATTCCCATTGGAGAACAAAATCAGCATCACATGTATTCTCATGTTTAAATTATATCCTTCAGCTATAGATAGGTTGTGGCACAGATTTTTGTGCAAGCCCCGCATTTAATATTTGAGTTGAACTCTTCCATATTTTCCTCTTGGCACGAATCCATATGTGTCCCCCTTTTTATATATTCAATCTTGAAAAGGAGATATCATCATTAGTAGTTCACATGTTAAAAAATTCAATCCATAAAATATCCAAATTAAACTTGAATAAAATTTTGGCATCTTGAGAAAAATTTCCATTTTTGTAATTTTTTATTTTTCAAAAAAAAATTCAAGAATTTTTCATTTTCGGGAACATGTTTTGCCATTTCAGAAAAAATTCCATTTGATGTAAAAAAATTGCATTCGGAAAAATTTCCTTCTTTGGAAAATTTTGGGATTTTGATAAGGTCTTGGATTTTTAAAATTAAAATTTTAGAATTTTGATCTTTCATGGATTTCGGGAAAATCCTAGCCCCTCAAGAAAATCCGCCAAGGCTAAGATTTTCCCAAGTTTAGTTCTCAGGGAAAATCTGAGGTAGCTAGAATTCTCCCAGGTTTAATTCTTAGGGAAAATCCAAGGTAGCTAGAATTCTCCCAAGTTTAATTCTCAGGGAAAATCTAAGGCAGCTAGAATTCTCCCAGGTTCAATTCTCAGGGAAAATTTGAGGTAGCTAGAATTCTCCCAAATCCATGGCGGGTCAAAATTCCCCAAACTCCATAACTTTTTTTCTAGAAGGATTTTTTGAAAAGTTCAAAAAGCAACCTAGCCTAATTTTTTGTCCTCTATCCATGGGGAAAAAATAATTTACATATAACATTGAAAATTCACTTCAAAATACCCATTTCCAAAATCCATGACAAGCGGATTTCTCCCAGACCCTCAAGATGCTTCAAAATACTACCTTCATTAAATCAAATGTGGACTTAATTCCCAAAATAACCTCCCAAGAAGAGCAAAACTAAAAATTTGACCAAGCCAAGATGTGGAGATGCAAAAGAAAAAAAATGGTCCTCACCTCCGATGGGGCATGTGTGCAAAAAGTGCACAACAGGTCCCATGACCCATGGAGGACAAAGATGCCCTAGGTGGCATTTTAGTCCCACTCCACAAATCACAGACACATAGACAAAAACATTAAATGATCATTTATATTTTGAGGTTTTTCAAGATTTTCCACGAAAATATATAGTTTATAGGGCTTGTGGATGCAAAATAGGGCCAATTAAGCCATAAAGAAGCATAAATAAAGCAAGGCAGGCCCAAACAAATGTGAAAATGCAAGGGTATGCCTTTTGCTACACTACAAGACTTTCAGAGTTCAAGTTGAGGAAAATGAAAGGGCAGATTTGGGTGCCAATTTGTGGTGCTTGAAAGGGTGTAAGAATATATTTAATATACAATTAAATGGTGTAAAAAGGAATAAAATCAATAGCATCAAGTTTGGAGAATGAACTTGTACTTGTTGCTCTTAAGAGTCGCATAAGAATGAGTACATGAAATTAGCTTGTGAAGAGAAGAGGAATAGAAGAATAAAAAAGGGATTTTGTAAGTATGTTTTAGGTGTTCAAGGCAGCCATGAGAGCTGCATAGTGAAGTGAAAAATAAGGTTTCAAAAGATGAGTGAAGCCAAGAAGTTTTGAAGACATAAGGAATTGAAGACTCATAGACAAGATGTGTCTAGAAAAGTTTGTAATTTTTTTTGAATTTTACTTAATGTTGAATCCTCCATATATGTAATTAAACTTGAGGAATTTTTATGTATGAATGTGCATGAACATTGGAATAAAGATATGTTTAATAATATTTTTCTATTTATATATTAATATGAATTCCACATGACATGCTAAGGCTATAAGATTGGGTAGTTTGATAAGACCCACCAATCTTGACTACATCAATTTAGCATATAGTGTTTAAAGTTCAAGGCTTAGGGTTTAGGTTTTAGGCTTTAGGGAATGGTATTTAGTGTATATGATTTAAGATGGAGGGCTTAGGATGGAACCTACCTCTTTGTCTCACCTCTCTTTCTCCCCTTTATCTACCTCTCCCTTCCACCCTCTCTCTATCTCTCATTGTCTCCCTCTCTTCTCTCTATCTCACCACTCTATCCCTCTCCCCTCACTACCTCTCCCTTACTTCCTCCCTATGTATATCATTTCTTCACTCTCTACTACCTACCTCTCTCTTTCTCTCTCTCTCTCTCTCGTTGTATCTCCATCTATCTTTCTTTGTGTGTGTTTCTCTCCCTCCTTCCATCCCTTCCTATCACCACCTTCCCTTTTTCTATCTCTCTCTCTCT